>QODF01000109.1:1811366-1845385 GCA_024372805.1 Oostethus manadensis | reverse complement strand
CCCCCCCTCGTCTTGACAGACTCTCCCATCACAACTGTGGACTCCTTCCGCTTCCTGGGCACTAACATCACCCACGACCTCAAGTGGGAGCAGACCATCAGCTCCATCATCAAGAAGGCTCAGCAGAGGATGTACTTCCTGAGGCAGCTGAGGAAAGCCAAGCTGCCTGTCCAGACGATGGTGCAATTCTACACGGCCATTATTGAGTCCATCCTCACCTCCTCCATCACAGTGTGGTTCGCCGGGGCCACTGCCAGGGACAAACACAGACTGCAGCGCATCGTGCGCTCTGCCGAGAAAGTGATCGGCTGCAGGCTTCCATCTCCAGGACCTGTACGTCTCCAGAACTCGAGGGCGAGCAGACCGGATACTTGCTGACCCTTCCCACCCTGGACATGGACTATTTGAGCCACTCCCCTCTGGTAGAAGGTTACGGTCCATTCGGACCAGAACCTCTCGCCACAAGAACAGTTTCTTTCCTGCTGCTGTTGAACTCATGAACACTTTATAACATTTGCACTATGCTCACTTTATAACCAGTATTTTTGGCACCTTATACTACCTGCACTAAAAACACTCTCATCCCTTTACTTATCAGTGATTTCACCTTTCTACTCAGGGTTCTATGTTTAGTTAGTTCTATGTTTATTTAATACTCTATTTACTTAGAATTCTACGTTGCACTGAGTCCCCAAAGAAAGTTCCTAGTTCGGGAATTGTTCACTTACAATGGCAATAAAGTTTTTCTGATTCTGATTCTGATTCTGATAGAGACAGTTCACATAGAAACAGTTTACATAGAAACAGGTCATATAGAGACAGGTTAAATAGAAACAGGTCACATACAGACAGGTCACAGAGACAAGTCACATAGAAACAGCTTACATAGAAACATGTCACATAGAGACAGGGAGAATGGTCACATACAGAGAGGTTACATAGAGACAGGGTGACAGGTCACAAAATCAAGGCAAAAACAGAGGTAAAAAAAAACAGGTCACATAGAGACAGGTTACGTAGAGACAGGTTACATAGAAACAGGTCACGTAGAGACAGGAAGACGGGTCACATAGAGACAGGTCACATAGAAACAGATCATATAGACAGGTCACATAGAGAAGAGGAGACAAATCACATAGAGACAGGTTACACAGAGACCAGTCACATAGAAACAGGACACATAGAATCAGGTTACATAGAGGCAGGTCACATAGAGACAGTCACATAGAAAAGGTTCACATAGAAACGGGTCACATAGAGACAGGTCATATAGACAGGTCAGATAGAGAAGAGAAGAGTCACATAGAAACAGGTCATATAGACAAGTCACATAGAGACAGGTTACACAGAGACAGGTCACGTAGAAACAGGTCACATAGAGACAGGTTACATATGGACAGGTCACATCAAGACAAGGAGACAAGTCACATAGAGACAGGTTACACAGAGACAGGTCACGTAGAAACAGGTCACATAGAGACAGGTTACACAGAGACAGGTCACATAGAAACAGGAGAAGGAGAGTGCTCCTGTCGCTGTGCCGTCCCAGTAAGGTATGCAGTGCTAAAGTGCTCTGGTCCCTGTGCCGCCCCAGAGAAGGATCCAATGCTAAAGTGCTTCGTAGAAGGATCCAGTGCTAAAGTGCTCCAGAGTAGGAACAGTGCTAAAGTGCTCCTGTCGCTGTGCCACCCCAAAAAAGGATCCAGCGCTAAAATGCCCCAGAGTAGGATCCAGTGCTAAAGTGCACAATAGTAGGATCCAATGCTAAAGTGCTCCTGTCGCTATGCCGCCCCGGAGAAGGATCCAGTGCTAAAGTGTTCCTGTCGTTGTACCACACCGAAGAAGGATCCAGTACTAAAGGTCTTCGTAGAAGGATCCAGTGCTAAAGTGCTCCAGAGTAGGATCCAATGCTAAAGTGCTCCTGTCGCTGTGCCGCCCCGCTGAAGTATCCAGTGCTAAAGTGCTCTGGTTGCCATGACGTCCCAGAGAAGGATCCAGTGCAAAAGTGTTCCTGTCGTTGTGCTAAAGTGCTCCTGTCAGTCTACCGCCATGGAGGAGGATCCAGTGCTAAAGTGCTTTGGTTGCTGTGTCGCTGCAGAGAAAGATCCAGTGCTAAAGTGCTCCTGTCACTGTGCCACCCCAGAGAAGGATCCAGTGCTAAAGTGCTTCGGAGAAGGATCCAGTGCTGAAGTGCTCCGGTCTCTGTGCCGCCCCGGTGAGAGATCCAGTGCTAAAGTGCTTCGGAGAAGGATCCAGTGGTAAAGTGCTCTGGTCGCTGTGCCGCCATGGAGAAGGATCCAGTGCTAAAGTGCTTTGGAGAAGGATCCAGCACTAAAGCGCTCCAGAGTAGGATCCAATGCTAAAGTGCTCCTGTCGCTGTGCTAAAGTGCTCCTGTCGCTGTACCGCCATAGAGAAGGATCCAGTGCTAAAGTGCTCTGGTCGCTGTGCCGCCGCAGAGAAGGATCCAGTGCTAAAGTGTTCCTGTGGTGCCACCCTGGAGAAGGATCCAGTGGTAAAGTGTTCCTGTTAATGTGCCACCCCAGAGACGGATCCAGTGCTAAAGTGCTTCGGAGAAGGATCCAGCGCTAAAGTGCTCCAGAGTAGGATCCAATGCTAAAGTGCTCCTGTCGCTGTGCTGCCCCGGCGAAGTATCCAGTGCTAAAGTGCTCTGGTCGCTGTGCCGCCCCGGAGAAGGATCCAGTGCTAAAGTGTTCCAGTCGTTGTGCCACCCCAAAAAAGGATCCAGTGCTAAAGTGCTTCGGAGAAGGATCCAGTGCTAAAATGCTCTGGTCGCTCTGCCGCCGCAGAGAAGGATCCAGTGCTAAAGTGCTCATGTCGCTGTGCCACCCCAGAGAAGGATCCATTGCTAAAGTGCTTTGGAGAAGGATCCAACACTAAAGCGCTCCAGAGTAGGATCCAATGCTAAAGTGCTCCTGTCGCTGTGCTGCCCCGGCGAAGGATCCAGGGCTAAAGAGCTCTGGTCTTTGTGCCGCCCTGGAGAAGCATCCAGTGCTAAAGTGTTCCTGTCGTTGTGCTGTCATGAAGAAGGATCCAGTGTTAAAGAGCTCAGGTCGCTGTGCCGCCCCGGAGAAGGATCCACTGCTAAAGTGCTCCTGTCGCGGTGCCACCCCAGATAAGGATCCAGTGTTGAAATGCTTCGGAAAAGGATCCAGTGCGAAAGTGCTCCTGTCTCTGTCCCGCCCCGGTGAAGGATCCAGTGCTTAGGTTCCCCTGTCGCTGTGCTAAAGTGCTCCTGTCGCTGTACCACCAGGCAGAAGGATCCAGTGCTATAGTGCTCTGGTCGCTGTGCCACCGCAGAAAAGGATCCAGTACTAAAGTGTTCCTGTCGCTGTGCCACCCCAGAGAAGGATCCAGTGCTAAAGTGCTTTAGAGAAGGATCCAGTGCTAAAGTGCTTTAGAGAAGGATCCAGTGCTAAAGTGCTCCAGAGAAGGATCCAATGCTAAAGTGCTCCTGTCGCTGTGCCGCCCCGGTGAAGTATCCAGTGCTAAAGTGTTCCTGTCGATGTGCTGCCATGGAGAAGGATCCAGTGCTAAAGCGCTCTGGTCGCTGTGCCGCCCCGGAGAAGGATCCACTGCTAAAGTGCTCCTGCCGCTGTGCCATCCCAGATAAGGATCCAGTGTTGAAGTGCTTCGGAGAAGGATCCACTGCTGAAGTTCTCCTGTCTCTGTGCCGCCCCGGTGAAGGATTCAGTGCTTAAGTGTCCCTGTCGCTGTGCTAAAGTGCTCCTGTCTCTGTACCGCCATGGAGAAGGATCCAGTGCTAAAGTGCTCTGGTCGCTGTGCCGCCGCAGAAAAGGATCCAGTGCTAAAGTGCTCCTGTTGCTGTGCCACCCCAGAGAAGGATCCAGTGCTAAAGTGCTTTGGAGAAGGATCCAATGCTAAAGTGCTCGTGTCGCTGTGCCGCCCCGGTGAAGTATCCAGTGCTAAAGTGCTCTGGTTGCCATGACGTCCCAGAGAAGGATCCAGTGCTTAAGTGCCCCTGTCGCTGTGCTAAAGTGCTCCTGTCGCTGTGCCGCCCCGGAGAAGGATCCAGTGCTAAAGTGCTTCGTAGAAGGATCCAGTGCTAAAGTGCTCTAGAGTAGGATCCAGTGCTAAAGTGCTCCTGTCGCTGTGCCGCCATGGAGAAGGAGGAGTGTTCCTTTAAGGAAAGGCGCAGCGCCTGCAGCGTCGTCATTGCGCAGAGCAGTTTGAACCAAAAAGCGGAGTGACCTTCCTCCGCTCGCAGTCGGAGAGAGGGGCAGCACTCAAGCGAGAAGCCGGCCACAGCTCCCACTTCAGCCTCAGAGATGAACTTAGTCGGCGATGAAGTCGGGTGAGCTCCTTCTGACTGGATATTTGTCCTGTTGTTTTTTCTGTGGCAACTTGCGCTCCGGCAGCCCTCTTGTCAAGCTGTCACTTGACAGCTAGCGTTAGCTAGCAGGCTAGCTTAGCTCCAGTAAGTTAGCGGGACAGCTAGCCGGGACGAGACGGTCCAAAAAGTTGAACTTCTGACGGAAGTAGTGCACATGTGGGCTTAAATGCATTACTGTGGGCGCGGAAATGTGCTTAAGTCTCACATTAGTCACTCATGCCAGCTGCTGAGCTAGCCCGGCTAACGCTTGCCAGCGAAGCCAAAGTCTGACGGACTTGGCCAGGAGGACACTTGGCGGGCACCGCATCCTACACCCCGCTGTCCTCCGCCTGGTCTCTCGTCGAAAGGGAATTTGAGAGTGGACTAAGCAGCTGCCGAAGTACAGCACGTCACGGTAACAAGCATCCGGGTCAACCGGTCCGCATGCCGGCAGCCCCTCTCCTCCCTGGACCATGCTCTGCTAAAGACTGCTCCTTCCCCCTTAGCGGGTATCCAACCATAAGGGCTGTTTCATTAGTGGTACCTTATGTCGTCACCAACGGTGCTGTGGGTTTGTGTGCTTTGGGTGCAGTTTACGCAAGTGTGTATGCATTTTGCTGTTTACACAATTAGGGCTGCACAAAACCTTACAAAAAGATGACCCCGAGGTCACACACCAGATCCTCACCGTCCGGGGCGAGTCGGCTCCGCTGCCCTGCTTCTTCCAGCCGATGTCAGTTATTCACCAACTCCGCGGAGACGCCACGGCATTAATGAATTGACTTGTCTTTGACCCGGTGTCCTTAAATGTGCTGTCAAATGAACGAGCGCGGCTTGTTTTTATCTTGGTTATTTTCAGTCTGTGATCTTTTATGTTAAAAAAGTAGAACAAGACAATGAGGGGCGAATATTAATAATACCAATAAGACTTACAGCTAGTGCGAGTGCTTTCAAATGAAAGCACCTTGGCCTGAACAAGGTGTATATGTTTTGGTGTGTGTGCGTGGGGAAAACAAATTGTTTCCTGCGCAATCGTTCAGCCCAAGTGTACATCTTATTCAGTCACCACCTCTGTTTGTTCGGTCTATGTGAACTCTCCTACCGTGATGCTCATTGATGTTTTCTTTTTGTTCTTGTTAGAAAATTATTCGTAGGTGGGCTGGACTGGAGCACCACGCAAGGTAAGTACTGCATATTAAATATCATATTCAGCAGTTGAACCCTCAGCTTTTTTGTATGCTTTGTGGAGTCGGTGAATTGGTCTCCAGGGCATGGAGGTGTAGTTTGTTGTCTTACAGGAGGAGCTGGCTTCGGGATTATCAAGACTGTGAAAGGTTTAACAAAAGCATAAGGAATTGTCTTTTTATTGTCTTTTCTAATGACGATAAACAAATGTGTACTATAGTATCTTAAAGCCGACTTATTATGGTTTTCCTCTTTTCTGACCTATAAATGTTGTTACAATGTTGTATTCTCATGTCAGATAATGAGGTTTGTGCATTTGGAAGTGAGCCCAAAGCAGTTTTGGGTGGCTCTTCACGCGGAAGGAGTGTTACCTGCATGCATGCAAATTACCACCTCACCCATGTCTGGAGCTGCTAATAGCTGTTAAAAGCTCACGTTTTAAAAAGATAAATTGCCGTTTACTATCATCTCCTATACTGCCAGAAATAGGAAGTGGGGATCGGCGGCTGTCCGGAAGTCATCGGGAGCGCTTGGGATCACACCATCAATAACAGCGGATTGGGCTCGGTGGGAGGTGTACCTGGTGGTAAATTACACAGAGCGTTTGGGCGGGAGGCAGGAAAACACTGCAAGAAAAAAGTAGCTGGTCTATAGGAGTCCAGAACTTAATGCAAAGGCCCGAAAATGAGTAAAAAAATGCAGGTTCTCTTTAACATTTTCTGACTTATGAAAATAACTGTGACATTTGTGTATGTGATGTCATTTGAATACCTGTTTTGTTTAATAAGCACAAATGACTGTATACTAATAACACTGTATCAAAGTGGACCAGGAATAACGGTGTTCCCCACAAGACTGCAATCTATTTGGGGCGGCAGTGAAAAGCACCAGTATGTTTGGAAGTACAAAGGAACTTTCTTCTGTCGCTGATATTTATCATTTTCCAAATGTCTCAAAGAAAAGGGACTCCCCTGTGAGTGCGTTTGATATAGCGGAGCGGCCCACAGCTGCACCCACTGCTCGTTGAGAAGAGTGATGCGTGCAGGTCAATTTCGATTTTTGTTGCTCATATGTGACCCTTATCTGATTTTCTCTTTTTTTTTAATGTCAGCGTGAACCGTTCATTTCCCAAATCTGTTATTTGGCGAATTGTAACCTCTTCTGCACATGCCTGTTTTTTTAACAAAGGGACTTTGCGGGGGATTCTTGTAAAAAGGGGTCACCTGATTCACACCTGTTTTTCACAAAATTGATCACTGATTGAATCCCACGCTGCTATTTCTTGAACACACCCCTTTCAACTAATTGGCCAGTTGCACAGCCTTATTCATTCATTCATTCATTTTCTATGCCGCTTATCCTCATTAGGGTCGCGGGTATGCTGGAGCCTATCCCAGCTTACTTTGGGCGAGAGGCGGGGTACACCCTGGACTGGTCGCCAGTCAATCGCAGGGCACATATAGACAAACAAACATTCACACTCACATTCACACTATAATGGACAATTTAGAGTGGCCAATTCACCTAACATGCATGTTTTTGGAATGTGGGAGGAAACCCACGCACGCACGGGGAGAACATGCTCCACACAGAGATGCCCAACGGAGATTCCAACACTGAACCTCCTGACTGTGAGACTAATGTGCTACCCACTCGACCACCGTGCACAGCCTTAAGAGCGCGCGATCATGAATGCTGAGTCTGGTTTGTTTTCTGAGGAATCTACTGCACATTACAGCTAACCAGTTTGGCATGTAGCAATAAAAATATACTGACACTATTTAATCTGGTTAGTCTCATTGCACTTCTCTTATTTTGAACGCTACTGTATGTACGGTAGATATACACTATATCCTATGCCACTGCAATCTGAACAGGCAGGTTGCATATATCCGACATACACGTCATGGAAAGGTGCAGTTTATTGTGCAAGACTTGCTCACCCATGTAGACAAAAGTTCTTCTGCTCATCTGAAAAGTATTTTCAAAAGGTGTTAGTGAAGCTCTCTTAAATGCTTTATATTGATTATATTGATCCAGTGAGAGTTGAAGGTCACGGCTCGATGAAGCCAACAGGACCAGATCATCTGCAAAAAGCAGAGACCTAATCCTGCAGCTACCAAACCGAAACCCCTCAACACCCTGGCTGCGCCTAGAAATTCTGTCTATGAAAGTAATGAACAGAAATGATGACAGAGGGCAGCCCTGACGGAGTCCAACCCTCACTGGAAAAATAAAATAAACATTACAGCTATAACTTAGGTTTAGGATTTAGATATTTTTAGCATTTTGTGTATCTTTTTTAGGGATGGGTAGTTGACTACATTTTCATTTAAATAAACAATTGATTCTTTACGTGGTCTTAATAAATAATGTCTACTGTAATACTGAAATATACCTGTATAAATCAGAGTAATCTATCAACGAATGAGGCGTGACCAAGCTTGAGTCCAGCCATCTTACGGAGGAATTTCCACCGCATGTGTCCGCGATCTTGTTCTTTTGATCATAACCTACAGCTAACGACTATAGGTGAGGTGGGAACATAGATCTACCACTTCACCGCGACAGTCCGGTACAGCAACCGCATTACTGCAGACGCTGTACTGTCTGACGATCTCACTCTCCAACCTTCTCTTACTCGTGAACAAGACCCCGAGATACCTAAATTAAATACATTTTGCACGTTATTGACTAGGAACTGTGAATCTATGAGCTGTGAATTTACATGCATTTTGGAGACTTCCGTTTTGCTAACTAAAAAATTGATATTATCAAAGTTTGGTATAACTTTTCAACTGGTGTTCTACAGCGTAAATGTTGTCGACCCCTAGTCTAGCCTGTGTCCAACCATGGTGCACTGGTGCTTGTTTGACCACTATGTAGCTTGTGTACATAGTGGTGGTACATAGCACTGTACTAGACCGATCAGAAGCACAGCATTGTGAAACTCGGCTTGTTCCCTTGGCATTGCCCGCAGGCCTTTCCTGCTATGAGAAAAAGCAATTACAGGCTCTTCATTTGTTCAAACTTGCATTTGCTTCAGTGGGTGTGGGCGGGCGTCTCCGTGCTGTGGTGTATTTGCCCTGCTTGGTGCAATAGGAGATGACCTGTTTTAAAAATATTATTTTGTAGTTCATACTGCACAAATACTATAATTTTATCAATTGTTGATTTGCTTTTCAACACCTGCACTGAATGTATTTTCCAAGCCTCATTTGTCACGCTGAAAGTGTACATCTCCCCCTTGTGTTCTAGAAGCAGACAGGGCTGAGTCACGTCTTTCACAACTGTAGTGCTTCTATGTTGTTTTTTCTAAGTGTTATTGTTTTGTCTTTTTTATCTTCTTCCCGCAGAGACGCTGAGAAACTACTTTTCACAGTATGGGGAAGTAGTAGATTGTGTTATAATGAAGGACAAAACCACTAATCAGTCCCGAGGCTTTGGTTTTGTCAAATTCAAAGACCCCAATTGTGCACGGGCAGTGCTGGAGACAAAGCCACACATTCTAGATGGGAAAAATGTGAGTATTTCATTTGAAAGGACAGCTGAAACTATATGTGTGCATATTTTCCCAACTGTGAAGTAAAACTAAATTTCATTAATCACCAATCACTGTTTGGTGCTGTTTAAGTCTGTTTAAGACCGATATTTGTTTACCCCACAAGACAAATCAAATTGGCAGTTTTTGTTGGAATTCAGATGAATAGAAACATACTATTCTGTAACTAAATCTAGTATTTTCTCACAATGAATGCAATATTTCTTCATGCATTCATCTATTAATTCAGGAAACACAAAGTATATGGAGAACTTTTGACCGACTCTTTAATAATGGACAAACATTGTCCTCTGTCTCCTGGCAGATTGACCCAAAGCCATGCACTCCTCGAGGAATGCAACCTGAAAAGTCTCGAGCGAAAGAAGGCTGGGTAAGAAAAATGTGGGTTTGTTTTGGTGAGACAATGTTAGGTGTTTTTCCTGGAGTAAGGCTTAATGTCACAATCTGCCTGGACAAAGATAGTTCCAGTAGCACTTGGTAGAGTGCAGACCTCCCCCCAAATATGAAACTAGAAAAGCACTCAGAGAACGCCAAGCACCATAGTTCTCCCGGCAAAGTAATAATATTCTTATACAAAATTAATAGGCACAATTGTGATTTACACCAAAATAATAATCCTACATTTTTTCAATTATTTTTTGGTATTTTGTATAGCCTGTTGGAAACTTCCAAGTTATATGCACAAATTCTGAGTATGGTCCATTTCTCGCAATGTTAAAGAATACTTTAAAACATCTCTGGATCCCAACGGTGATCCAGATCACCCCAAAATTGAATCATTTTGATAGATACTTTATTAATCTGCAAGAGAAAAAAACAAAATAAAACACTTCTTCCATATCCCATTTCCCACAATTCCTGAAAATGTCTTCCAAATCCATTTACAACTTTTCAAGTTTTTTTGAATACAAACAAACAGATAAACGCGGGCAAAAACATAACATCAACACTGCGCTTGCACTTGGCAGAGGTAAAAAGTAGACCGTTATATTTGCGTTATTGGCCATCCATTTACTCCATAGCAGGCTACATTTTGTGTGATGGAGGATGACCATCAGTATGATGTATTCGTAATCGGCTATGACGCAAAAAGTGCTAAAAAGTAAAACAGATATGTTTAAAACTGCAAATGAACTTTTTTTAGTTGCTTCTTTTAAAGTCACTAACGATACATTGTAGTTTGCGGTGGTGTACAACAAGTACATTGTACTGCACTTAGCATGTTTTAAAAATTAGGGTTATTGAGCCAATTCATACCTAATATTAGTGTCTAGAGTGGACTTTATATGTGATTTTGGGGGGGGGAAGCGGTGAACCTTGTGAAAATGTATCATACTCAACAAACTTTGACTCTTCAATACTTTTGTATGCTTCACAGCTATAAATTTTTTGCATTTTCATGGTTTCATTTTTAAGTTCTGTCTGTATAATACAAATAAATAAACTTATTGTTAGATTATCAGTTTCTCAAATTTATTTTTAAATGTGGGTGGCATGAAAACTAGGGGTGTAACGATTCATTTACTAGATCGATGTATCGATTTATATTCTTATGATCCAGCTATCAACTATCGATCTGTGTTCACCATATTCCCATTCCAGACGACATATATCGATCTAACATAATTTGAAAGGTAATCAATTGATTTAATTGATACTAGGAAATAAAGCATTGAATTTTAGCACGTCAGGTTTTATATGGATGAATCAAACAAATGATCACTATACCGGACCGGGTTAACAAACGCCCGCCACCGGTGCTGTTCACCGTCAGGGTGCCGGTGGAAATTGTAGGGTTGATTTTGATGGAGGAGTTTGCTAGCAATGTCCTGGAGGTAAAAAGACTGTCAGAGTGATGAGCCTTAAGCTAGAAATTGAAGGTGTGATGTTCAGTGTTGTTAGTGGGTATGCTCCACAGGTCGGATGTGAGATGGAGGAGAAAGAGAAATTCTGGTCAGACCTGGATGAAGTGATGCAGAACATCCCTAGGAGTGAGAGAGTTGTCATCGGTGCAGACTTCAATGGACTTGTTGGTGCAGGAAACGGAGATGATGAGGAGGTGATGGGCAAGTTTGGTATCCAGGAGAGGAACGCCGAAGGACAAATGGTGGTCGACTTTGCAAAAAGGATAGTGTGAAGATGCCTGAGGAATAGAGGAGAAGTGTGCTGGTGCCCATTTTTAAGAACAAGGGAGATGTGCAAAATTGTGGCAACTACAGAGGAATAAAGCTGATGAGCCATTACTCATGAGCCATCAACCACTACTGATGCAGTATTTGCTTTGAGGATGTTGATGGAGAAGTACAGGGATGGTGAGAGTGAGCTGCATTGTGTTTTTGTAGATCTGGAGAAAACTTATGACAGGTTGCCCAGAGAGGAACTGTGGTATTTTATGAAGAAGTCTGGAGTGACAGAGAAGTATGTTAGACCGTGCAGGACATGTACGAGGAGTGTAAGACAGTAGTGAGGTGTGCTGCTGGTGTCACAGTGGAGTTCCGAGTAAAGGTGGGACTCTATCAGGGATCAGCTCTGAACCCCTTCTTGTTTGCTATGGTGATGGACAGGCTGACGGACGAGGTTAGACAGGAATCTCCATGGACTATGTTGTTTGCAGATGACATTGTGATATGTAGTGAGAGCAGGGAACATGTGGAGGAGAAGCTTGAGGGGTGGAGGTTTGCCCTGGAAAGGAGAGGAATGAAGGTCAGCTGCAGCAAGACGGAGTACATGTGTGTAAATGAGAGGGACCCAAGTGGAAGAGTGAGGTTACAGGGAGAAGAGATAAAGAAAGTGGAGGATTTTAAGTACTAAGGGTCAACAGTCCAGGGCAATGGAGAGTGTGGAAAAGAGGTGAAGAAGCGTGTGCAGGCAGGCTGGAATGGGTGGAGTGATGAAAAGTGTCGGGTGTGATAGAAGAGTTTCAGCTAAAATGAAAGGAAAGGTGTACAAAGCTGTGGTGAGACCAGCGATGTTGTTTGGTTTAGAGACAGTGCTGCTAAGGAAAAGACATGAGGCAGAGCTGGAGGTAGCAGAGATGAAGATGCTGAGGTTCTCTTTGGGTGTGACCAGGATGGACAGGATCAGGAATGAGCACATCAGAGGGACAGCCCAAGTTAGAGGTTTTGGAGATAAAGTCAGCGAGGCCAGACTGAGATAGTTCGGACTTTTTCAGAGGAGAGATAGTAAATATCTTGGTAGAAGGATGCTGAGTTTTGAATTGCCAGGCAGGAGGCCTAGAGGAAGACCAAAGACGAGGTTTATGGATGTATGTGAAAGAGGACATGAAGGTAGTTGGCGCAAGAGAAAAGGATACAGAAGACAGGGTTAGATGGAGGCAATTGATTCGTTGTGGCGACCCCTGAAGGGATAAGCCCAAAGGAAAAGAAGAAGGTTTTATATGGATGTGTGTTGATTTGTTTATAGCTATTTAATGATAAAGATGTTAAATGTTACCCTTGTATCAGTTTGATTTGTCGTAAATAGATTAGTCATGCCTGTTGACTGGACTGCACAGATGGCGTCATGTGACGCTGAGCATGCATGAATAGTCCGTATAGACTTCCTAAAATATGCAATTTTTCATAGGATGTGGGGTGTATTTTCATTGGTTTACATGCTTGTTAGCTAGATGACTTCTTCCCCTTCAATTTGGTATGGGATTTATACTAAGTGTTGGACCACATTCAAAGTTAAGTCCAACTTTAAGCCTTTCAAACTCATGGGTGGGAGCGTCAGGAAAAGATAAAAGGTACGTAGCACCCGTAAAGTTACTCTATGCTGATGTGCACGTTGAACAGACCAGGAATGGCGGGCTTGTCATTTAGGAGTCAGTTTTGGGAGCCACTGTTCTGGTCTGGTGCGTATGACATTTTTTTTTTGCTATGATAAGCGTGTTGATCAAATTCCTCCTCGTAGCTTTAATAGCGTCAGTGCAAACGGTCGTGTTTTGGTTGACATGACTCTGCAGTATCGCGTGGACATCGGGGTCGGTGCCCCTGGACTGGCAGACCAGGGTGGTGGTCCCGCTTTTTGAGAAGGGGGACCGGAGGGTGTGTTCAAACTATCGTCGGATCACACTCCTCAGCCTTCCTGGTAAGGTCTATTCAGGGGTTCTGGAGAGGAGGATCCGCCGGATAGTCGAATCTCGGATTCAGGAGGAGCGGTGTGGTTTTTGTCCTGGTCGTGGAATTGTGGACCAACTCTATACTCTCGGCAGGGTCCTTGAGGGTGCATGGGAGTTTGCCCAACCAGTCTACATGTGTTTTGTAGACTTGGAGAAGGCAATCGCCCGTTTCCTCGGGGAATACTGTGGTGAGTGCTCCGGGAATATGGGGTATAGGACCACCTAATCCAGGCAGTTCGTTCCCTGTATGACCGGTGTCAGAGTTTGGTTCGCATTGCTGGCCAATTGCCAACCAATAAGTCGGATCCCTTTCCAGTGAGGGTTGGACTCCGCCAGGGCTGCCCTTTGTCAATGATTCTGTTCACTACTTTCATGGACAGAATTTCTAGGCGCAGCCAGGGCTTTGAGGGGTTTCAGTTTGGTGGCCGCAGGATTCGATCTCTGCTTTTTGCAGATGATGTGGTCTTGTTGGCTTCATCGAGCTGTGACCTTCAACTCTCACTGGATTGGTTCGCAGCTGAGTGTGAAGCGGGAAGGGTGGAGTGCCATCTCCAGGTCGGGGATGAGGTCCTGCCTCAAGTGGAGGAGTTTAAGTACCTCGGGGTCTTGTTCACGAGTGATGGAAGGATTTGAACGCGAGATGGACAGGCGGATTGGTGCAGTGATGCGGACTCTGCACCGGTCTGTCGTGTTGAAAAGAGAGTTGAGCCAAAAGGCAAAGCTCTCAATTTACCGGTTAATCTACGTTCCTACCCGCACCTATGGTCATTAGCTTTGGGTAGGGACCAAAAGGACAAGATCGCGGGTACAAGCGGCCAAAATTAGTTTTCTCCAGGGTGGCAGGGGTATATATTGGAGATAGGGTGAGAGCACTGTCATCAGGGAGGGACTCGGAGTAGAACCGCTGAGAGGAGCCTGATGTGGTGGCTCGGGCATCTGGTTAGGATGCCTCCCGAACGCCTTCCTGGGGAGGTGTTCAGGGCACGTCCAACTGGTAGGAGCCCTCGGGGAAGACTCAGGACACGTTGGAGAGACTATGTCTCTCACCTAGCCTAAGAACGCCTTGGCATCCGCTGGAAAGAGCTGGACAAAGTGGCCGGGGAGAGGGACTTCTGGGCTTCCCTGCTTAGGTTGCTGCCCCTGCGACCCGACCTCGGGTAAGCGGAAGAAAATGGATGGATGGATGTTTTATCAGATATAATTCATCTTTCAACCTGTTCATGTATTCTTAATTCAACCTGAAGTGTTGGTTGCACGTTATTTAAATAAATAAAACGTAAATACTTTTGCCATGAATTGTTGTTTATTTTTTCGTTTATATCCATAATTAATGTATACCTGATTCTCTTACACAAAGCGAAGGGAATTTAGAAAACTTCACCTGGACGATCCAGTATCCAGGTATTTATTTTACAGTCAAACTGCTTGAATTTTTGGCTAAAAAGTTACTGAATCCCTTTATATTGTATAGTTCTAAATTAACCAATATCCTCCTTGAATCGAAGCGGCAACCACGATTCGTGATACAAATCGAATCGTTGTTAAAACAAATCGTTACACCTCTAGTGAAAAAGTTTCTTTTCCCTGAAGGGGCACGACAGAAAATAATCGAGAACATCTGGTATAAGACGTATTTTCTCTGCCATGACAAATGTTTCACATTCCTAAATTAACTGACAATTTATAGTTTTTTTTCATATTTGTGAACGTTGTTGCTATAATGTTTTCTTACACACCGGAAAAGAATGCGCAGTGCTTTGGTTTGCCAATGACGAGCATTTCCTTTTGCAGCCAATAAGAAAAGTCACATATATGGCTGTAAGCATCGACCTTAGTTGTCAAAGGGCATTTTGAGTGAGGCCCTTTTGGCAGTCGCTGTCATACTGACAAAGTAAAATATGCCTTTCATTCAAATCTTTGTTAGGGGAACAGCCTCTAGCCGTTACAGTGTGAATGCAGTGCTTTGCGATTGTGAAGAGAGTGAGTGGAGGAAGCCGTGTTCCCTAATCTGTGGAGACTAGTGTTTGCATTGACATGACATGTTAAGAATTATACCCCTGGGCAAGAAGAGAACCTAATTTCTTCTGCACTGTCTGACTAGATGATGGCTAGCCGGCCCTTCCCAGAGGGATTCTTTAATAGACACGGAAATCCATACACTCCCTGTTTTCTTTCAGAAGGGCAGCAAAGCTGATAGCAATAAATCAAAGAAGATATTTGTAGGTGGAATCCCCCATAACTGTGGCGAGCCTGAACTCAAGGACTATTTCAATAGATTTGGAGTGGTGAGTATTGTCAATTACATAAAAATGTTAATATTGGTTGTTTGACTCATGCAATTATACATTTCAAGAAATGAGAATTAGACTTTTGTAATAATCGAGGTAGAATAATAAATTGTAAAATGAAGGGCCTTGTCTGCTTTTCTAAACGGGAGTACTATTTCCTTTTGTCCAATTCAAGGTCACAGAGGTGGTAATGATGTATGATGCGGAGAAGCAGAGGCCCCGAGGTAAAAGCTGATCCTGTTTTTTTCCCTCCCTTCTCCATCCCTAACCATCTTAAATCTCATGACAAACTATTCTAGAGAAATGGATCATTCAAATGTAGAAATCACATTCATTTTAATCACTGCTCTCAGCTCATTATTCTCACTTGATGTTTATTGGCACTGCATTTGACATCATACCAAATCTCCTACACACAAAATAGAAAGTATCTTACTGTATGTACATACTGTATGTTTTACATTTTTCAACATCAATAGGTATCACAAAAGCATGTATTAACCTCTATCAGATGGCTTTTAGACTATTAGGATAAAAAGTATTTATAAATGACAATGGAACCTTTTGTTTATGTGGACTTCCTGTACATCCTGACATGATTGAATTCAGTAGTGTTAAGTGCTGTCACTCACAACTTTTTTTGCACCATTGTGGGTTATTTATAAGTCACACTTATTAAAAACTGCATGGACAGTGAGTCAGCAACACGTAGGGTGCAGTGTTTGGGCACTTGATGTCATGGAACGATGCGGTCCAGGGCAAACAGACAGTTTGTTACATGAGATATTGTAGGACAACTGAGGCTGAGGCAAACACTTTCGCCAAAAAACATGGTTTGACTGTGTTAGCTTTCTGATATACAGAAAAAAACATTCCATTCCGTTTTTTTTCTGCTTATCCGGGCTGGGGTCATGGGGGAAGCAGTCTCAGTAAGGAAGTCCAGATTTCTTGGTCCCCGTCCACCTCTTCCAGTTTTACCAGGACACTAAAGCGTTCCCAGGCCAGCTGGGGTGCATAATCCCTCCAGCATGTCCTTTGTCTTCCCTGGGCCTTTTCCCGGCTGGGCATGCACAGATCACCTCACCAGGGAGGCGTCCAGTAGGCATCTGGACAAACCATCTCAACTGTCTCTTCTCGATGTGAGCTGTCTCTGACCTCCTCCCGGATGGCCGAGATCGTCACGTTGGGTCCATCCACCATATGGTGAAAACTAATTTCCGCTGCTTGTATCCACCATCTCGTTCTTTTGGTCATGACCCAAAGTTAATGTCCATCGGTGAGGGTGGTAATGTAGATCAGCCAGTAAATTGTGAGCTTTGCCTTCTGGCTCAGCTTTCTCTTCACCAAATTGAACCGGCACAGGCACCCCATTACTGGAGATGCTGCACTGTCTGTCGCCCTCACACGCCAACCTTCCCTCAATCGTGAACAAGACCCTAAGATAATGGAACTCCTCCTTCTCACTTCCAGACCTCACTTCCAACAGGCAGGGTGAAATCCACCCTTTTCCATCTGAGAACCATTGACTGTTCCTGTCTTCTATGCAATGTTGAAGAGACATATAAGTCAAGACAGTCCCTCAACATCCAGAGCCTTGAGGAACTAAAGGGCCTAAACTCCTCCAACCCCTGAGCTTTGCCACTGGGGGAGTGTTTTGACTACCCCTGACACCTTAGCCACGGTGATGGAACTGTTTTTTTTCTTCTTTTTTTTTTTTTTTTTTGTATTTTTTTTTTTTGGTTTTTTTATGGTCTTAAATTTTTTCTTTTTTCCTTCTATTTTTTTTTTTTTTTTTGTTTTTTTGTCTTTTTTCCCACTGTAAACAGTGTGGACTGGGCCCTGTTTCCCTTTGCTGAAGCATCAGATGCTTTGCCAGAACCTCTTCGAGGCCGACTGAAATTCCACCTATACCCGATTTTTTGCTTCGAGCACCGCAGAAGCCATGTGTGGCTTGACCTGCCGGTACTCGTTGGCTGCTTCAGGAGTCCTACAAGCCATCCATACTCAATAGGACTCCTTTTTCAGCTTGACGGCAGCCCTGACCTCTGGTCCAACCACCTTACGACCGCATCTCCGACTGGCTGTCTCAGCAATGGAGGCACAGAATACGCCCATTCGGACTCGATATCCCAGTCCTCCCTCAGGATGCAGGCGAGGCTCTGCCGGAGGTGAGATTTGAAAACCCGACGAACGGGAGACTGACGGATCTTCCCAGCACACCCTTACCATGTTTGGGTCTACCAGGTCTGTCCTGCATCCTTCCCTGCCATCTAATCCAACTCATCACCAGCTCAGCCCCTCTCTTCACCTGCGTCTGATGATATGACTACCTTATGTTTGTTTGAACACGGTGTTATGGATCAAATCTGTGGTCCTCAGTCCTAAAACAACACACCACACGGGATTAGGTCGGGAAAGTCGTTCCTCCCAATGATGCCACTCCACGTCACATGATCATTACCCACATGGGTTTTGAAGTATCCCAGGAGAACTGTAAAGTTATCAGGGTTATTATTAGTGGGGTGCTCTATAGCACCCCACTAATAGACTCCAAAAAAGCTGGGTAGCTGCTGTTTGGCATGTACGCACCAATGACAGTCAGGACCTTTTCCGCAACCCGAAGGCGCAGGGAAATGACCCTCTCAATCACAGGGGATGACTCCAACATGGAGCCACCGAGCCCGGGGAGGCTATTAATAATCCCACACCAGCTCGCCACCTCTCCCCTACAAAAAAAAAAACAATTTAAGAAATGACTATGTCTTTATTTCTGTCTGCTAAAGAACTTCAGGAATAATATAAAATGCCAAGGAAAGTCATTAGCAGGTACTTTGGAAGGCAAAGGATCAACATCATTGGCAGCCAGGTGGTCAACATGCAAAAGGCACTAAGGACACTTTGCATTCCAAAGGGAGATCGTCCTTCAAAGTGGCCTAAACGATAAAGGTTACCTTGGATTTCACCAGAACAAGGGTTTATATGTTTGCTACTTCCAAAGACATCCCTGCTTACTTACATCCTGACAGTACAAGTAGCATCTCATAATATTACATCTAGTCAAATCCTTATTCTTGCATTCGTATGTACGCATAGTGACACTTTTAGCGTGAATGGCCACACTGGGAATCAGACCTGCCACTGGCAATGTTGGTGTCAGCCACTGCCTGCTGAGCTCCAGTCACATCTGTTTCATCTACGTTTGTCCTACATTGCAATGATGCTGCGACCAGTGACCCACAACATGTTCTGTGTTCCCGCCCCTCCTTCAGCTCTTCATTTACTTTCTGTTGGGGGAAACCCAGAATGGTTTGTCATTGGAATTTAACATGATTGCACATTATTTAACCACATATTTTTTAAAACATTGAAATCATTTGACATTGAGTATTGGAATAAGTTTTCTTCACCCTGATTTTGCACATAAATGATACGTGTAGATTAAATAGCACAGTGTGTTCGACCCCATATGTAGAAATGTAAGTCTTTTTGTAAGTAAGCCCTTTATATTTTTCTTTCTTCTGCCCCCCCTCCTTGTGAATTGTTTGAATGTGATTAACTGTGTCACTTAAGAGCTGTCTTTTCTCCTTTAGGTTACTGTACATTGACTGGTACCACAGAGGTACAGGCCAAAGTTTCTAAACTCTCCTCATCCTCAATTAGTAAAAATGGGGTGTACACAAAGTTCTGTTGTAAATTGGCCTGAAATTCTTTTTATCTTGTCATATTAGATGTAGTATCTACTAGTATTTCCATTTGCCTATACAGGTGGGACCTGGTTTATACAATTTTGAGATTTGGTGTTTCTTGGTGACATGCGCACACTCATAAATGAACAACTACTCAATTGCTAGGTCACAACACTATTTTTGAGCATGTTAAAGGATCTGCTTCTATGAAAGTAATAACGAAGCAGTCTTATTGTAGCGGTCTTATTGTTGAGGTGGAATGGTTGCCACTGCATTAGTGTTTATTTTTGGGACTTTTTCCATGTAATTCTTGTTTTTAATGTTTTATTACTGTATTTACTGTATGTGTGCGTGACTTTGGAGTTAATTTAACAATAATTTAGGTTTAAGATCCGACTTACATCAAAACACGTCGTACATCACAGTATTAGAGTACTAATTTTGCATAAAACCGCTTAGAAAAATGTTACTAATTCTATTTTAGAATTAGTAACAAATAATTTAACTAATTTTTTTTAGGATACTGAATAAAGTTCATGAACCAAACATATTTCAAATTAAAGTATTGATATACTGCATAATGGACAAAACAAAAATAAAGTATGACGATAATATAATACAGAATTAGCCTTAACTTTTGGAATTCAGCTTAGGGACAGGCCATTGACAGATGTTATTTATATCAATAGGTCATAAATGTAGGGTATGTTTGGCTGGGGGTCTCTAAAATCTGTTTCTCACAGGACGTTGAAGCAGATTCAGGTTAGGTCCCCAAGTAGAGATGACAACCCAGTTCTGCAATAGTGGGAAGTTAATCAGTTTTGAAAGTAGATCACTGTGATAAGTACTGTTGTACTTTGTCAGATGTGTGAGGAATCTGTGCAACTGAGGCGTTCAACTTAATTTTCACGTTCCTCTGACTGTACAGTATTTAGGGTCCTGAAGAAGATCTTTGTATATTCCCCATGACACCTCAACAGCAAGTCATTTTGGGAGACCAGTAGTGGCCTATATCTTTGTGTTACCATCTTCAGTGTTTTAATTGTTCAATTTTGGCTTATCCTGGCTGACTCAAAAGTAAAATATGACATTTTGGGAAAGCTTGGAGAAAGCTTTAGGCATTCTACAGTTTGTGTTTTTCCATAATTTTGTGACGCATTAACAGTAGCTGCCACAAGTGTGTGCGCCACAGCAAAATACCCAGGACAAGTCAAGGTGGGGTTTGGATGAAACCGCGTCTTGTAGAATGGGATCACCTGATATTAATTCTCAATTGAACTTCATTTCTCTACATGAAATCAAATGCAGTACCTGTCACCTACTATATATTATTTGTCTCTACATTTCTGCAAACATCGTCCGAACCCCAGGTGCCTCTTGCTCAGTCTTGACTGATCCTCACTCTGCCGAAGCCCAATACTGTTCTTCATCTTGTGTTGTCACAACCCCCCTGCTACCTTGATTCACTCTTGGTCGTTGGCTAGGTTTTGGATTTATTACTTTCGAGGCCGAACAATCAGTGGACCAGGCTGTCAACATGCATTATCACGACATCATGGGCAAAAAAGTGTGTAGTTGTAGTTTTATTTTACCCTCAGATGAAACAGAGGCTCGGGCGACGGACATTACAATATAACACAATGCTGCTATACTTTTTTTTACTACATTTTCATGTTCATTTCACACTGCAGCCTTTTACCTTATCTTACTCTGCAGTGGTTTTACCCATTTCTGTTATATACATACTATATTATATTATAATGGGTGGGCCTAATATAGGGTTACAGTTAACACCTAGACCTATGTACATACACCTACCACACAGTACGACACATATTCCCATCTCCATCAATTACAGTCAATGCATATAATAAAGGTTTAGTATAATCTTCCATAATTTATATCTAAAACGTGATGGTTAAACTGAAACAGATAATCAAATAACTGTAACCCTACTTTTGGCCCACCCTGTCTTAACTGTATTTTATTTTTATATATATATATTTATATATGTGTGTGTGTGTGTGTATATATACATATATATATATATATACACACATTTTTTTTCTATCTATCTCAGTATTTTAGATCTTGTCGCCCGAGGCTCTGTTTAAAACAGACCACTCCTTTAGGATGTACTAATTTGAATCACTTACATTTACATTTATCCTGTACATTTATGTATATAGTATATTTATTTATGTGTAATAAAAAATAGATCTCATTCACAACCCACTATATTACAGAATATAATTCTCCTAAAGGATTGGTCCAATCTGTTCTTTTTAAAAAATAAAAAAAATAAATATTTTGATATTTGGTTGTCAGGTCACATTCACGTCAACATGTCTTCTTTTTACCAAAAAAATCTCAGTGACCTCAATCAAAGAATCTCCATACTGTGTCCGTTAGCTCTTGAAATGCTAACATTTGCAGGCCTTCTTAAAAATCAAATTAGAATAAAGTAAGAATGTTCATGTTATTTCAAAGCGTGTGTCAGTTGGATGAGGTTTACAGTGAATATTTAATTCTAATTCAGTATAAAGCAAGCTTTCCAACTGGGAGAAAGTAAGTAAATGCACCATGGTGTAATATTTAAGTGCCTTTCCTTACATTTTGGCGTTGCGGCTGCATCGTGGAGTAAACATAACCCACCTGGAAGCTCATTTGAGTGAAGCAGAGTAAAACATCTATATCTTGTTTTAGCTACAAATGGGGCTAAATCCAAATCCCACTTTGGGGTTAAAGAAACATTTAGACTGCATCAATACAACATCCATTGTATCCTATTTGAACTATTGCACAAAAAGAGATTCTGGTTAACGGGTGGCACTTAAAAGCCGTAATTGACCAAGTGTTTTTTTAAAAATTTATATTAAATTAATGGTTGAATCCTTAAAATGCTACTTTTCCTTTAAAAATATAGGTTTAATCCCATTTTATTGTGTCGAGCTCAACCTGTAAACTGTAAACAGTTTGACACCATATTGACTATGCAGTGTTTTTTCAGCAGGTATCTAGACTCAGCTAAATCCATTATTCTTGACTTGACATTACCTGACACTGGGACTTGTGGGAGCTTGGGAAAATGAGTTACAAAATTAGAAAATGGAGCACATCAAACTGTGAGGCAAATCCCAGTTCTGCTGCAGGGACTGTACAGAAGTCATGGTATCCATCACACGAAGCTGCGATGCCCACGGGAGAAAGCGCAGCGGTAGCTGCCGGCAGCGGCGGGGCCACTACAGTACCAGACGTGTGCGTAATTGGGTCGACAGAGAAAAAACAGTTGAGGCTGGGCTTGCTTGCAACACCTTCATAGCTGGATGGAATTTGTGATTCATTTTCCTCCTGCAAGGTGACCCCAATAACTCAACCCTTCAGTCTATTTTTGGTCAGCTCCCCCTTAGTCTCACCCGTTTCCCCGACTTGGTTAACGGTTTGTTGCTGTGCCTTGTCACACAGATTTTCAAATGACAAATGTACCTCCTGCTTGGCCTGGACAGTCTGATATTCATAAGGAAAGGATACTTGCAAGTATGATGCCAATAGAAAAAAGTAGGCAGAGAACAGTATTTGTATTTTTCTCTTTGGACGCAGTATGAAGATTCAACTTTAAACAAAACATTTGTTCATTTGTTCTTTCTGCATGTTTACCTTGATATTCTGTTACATTTGAGGTACAATTTTCTCTGTACATCCATTTCCTCCTCAAAACTTATTCCAAATAGAATAAATTGGGATTTTGTTGTAAGCATTAGGTGGAGAAAGGTAAGTTGTAACTTTCCATGAGATATTTCTGACATATATTTAAATAGAGAGTGTAGTTCATTGATTAAAAGACAAATCTATGTTTGTCAGGTACATGTTCAGACCTGTTGCAAGTTTCTTTGGCAAATATTTGCATTACCAACTCCACTTTTTCATTTGGTTGGCAGTACCTGATACACATAGCTGTGTTTGCCACCTGGTTACACAGTAATATTCAATTTGGCCTCAAACCATATCATTCAAATCCCCAAATTTGTGATTAGGTGAGGGACTTTATTGGCCGGTAACTGGAGTTACCAAAGGTGTTCTCCTTGTCCTTTGTCCAGGTTGAAGTAAAGAAGGCTGAACCACGTGACGATAAAGCTGCTGGCCAGCTTGGCCTAGGTCAGTGGGCACCCAGAAGCATCCTAAGTGCAGCTAACGGTTGGCCAACACAGCCCGCCCAGACCTGGCAACAACCTTATGGGCCACAGGGTGAGTGCGAAAGGGGAAACAAAAGTTCTCTCTGAACAAGTGTACTTGTCTTTTTAGCGTATTGCCACCTTACTCATTATCTTCTTTTCCCAAAAGGAGTTTGGGTGGCGACTGCCGGCCAGCCTATAGGTAAGAAATCAAGATCCATTTGTGTGATTTATAATTTACATTTGTTTTATTTAGCCGTAGGAATAAAATGGAGATTTAATGAACATAAAATTGATCAGGTGTCTATGGACCTCCATTATCAGCGGGCCGGGGTACTCCCACACAGCCTCCTTCACCTTTTAGTGCATTCCTGGTCACAACCCCGGCGGGCAGCTTTGCTGCACCTCAGGGCTATCCTCAGCAGGGCTTCACCGCAGCACCGCAGTTTGGTGAGTGGTGCCAACACTCTCATGACGTTGCAACCACATGCACGGTTGTTACATACTGTACAGTATAAAATATTACTGTAGATTTATAGTCATTTCTGCTCACCTTTTGCGAACATGAACTGTATGTGGCCAATAATGAAATCATATCTACAGGTATGTACAATATAAATATGTGCAACACTACTGCTGAGATGTTTCTGCTCTGTGGGTATAGTGTAGCAGCAGCCTTTTTATTTCACAACAGAATGTGATATCAAAAAGGTATGTCCATCTATTTTCGACACCACTTGTCCTGTTCATGGTCACAGTAGGGCAGGAGACAACTATGAGTACGTTCCTCACACAATGTTCTTCCCAAGAGGCAATAGTGAAACTAGGATATATTTGATTTAGTAATCAGTGTACATACAGTTTGGAAAGAGCATGTACCACCATTATTATCTAAATCGGGGGACCCCACCCACCGGGCTGCGGGAAACTTTCAAGCGCAATGATAAAAAAAATAATATAAATTTGCAAATGACTACATCAAATTTTATGAACAGTTAGAAATCCCAGTTTTTGCATGTTCCCCCACCCTTTTTGCCGGGGATATGTAAGACCACCTATTCAGCTTGATGTTCTGTGTGCATTTGTGAAGTTCAGTAAATTTCCTTTCCAGATTAAATGTCTGATTTTGGTCTGGAATTTTGTGAAATACATTTTTACAGAAATCCTATTTATAATCCAACGCAACTTGTATTTTTTTTTCCTCTTTGTGACTCATTTTTTGACTGATGTAACTTTATACTCTATAATACTCTATAATACCTATAGAGTATTATAGAGTAATTTAGAGCAGTTTCTTGCTAATTCACGAGCAGACCAAGTTAAGAACACATGCAAAAGTAATCTTAAAAAAAACAAACTTCCTGCTGAAGGGACGTTCACAGCAAGAGCTCTGCTATTGCCACTGAAGTTTTGAAAACCTCTGGAATCTATCGACCACAATTGTGATCATACCTTCACAGGAGAGTGCCAAGACTTACTAGAACGGGTAAGTAGGCACATTTCACAATAATAGGAATAAAAAAACAGCGTTGGAACCAGCTAAACCCGCATGCGGATATACTAATGGATCGACTGACAAAGAAATCTGGGGAACTGGAAGATCAATTAGGAAATAAATTCCAGGAAAACGCAAAGATGAATCCAATGGTGGACATTCTGGAAGCAATGCAAAAAGAACAATCTGAAGGAAAAACTGAGATTCTGAAGGCATTGCAAAAGGAAATCCAAGAAGGCATGAGTAGACAAATGGACAAATTAAATGATATCATAAAGAAGGCGATTCAACCCCTTAGAGAGGAAGTATAACATCCGAGAGCAGAGAACAAGGCATTACAAGACAGTAATGCTGCCATAGCTACTGCTCTTCGAGAAGTAAAAGAAAACATGGAAGGAAAACACAAACTCATCAAGCAACTGCAGACCACAATTGATGATATGGATCAGAATAACCGAAAGAACGATGTGATTGTGACGGGGTTCAGAATCAAACCCAGGTCATATGTCAAATCAGTGGGGAATAAAGAGGATTTAGACGAAGAAGACGTCGCTTATGCTGAGCAACAAGTTGTTAATTTTCTACATTCCAAGGAAGTGGAAGTAGACATCAACACCATCGACACATGCATCTCACTGTATGGCAGGAACAGCACCACAACCGTCATCATTGTTAAATTCACTAACAGAAAATTTAAAGTCGCACTGTTGAAGCAGGGAAGGAAGCTGAAAGGAACAAATGTCTACACGAATGAGCATCTGACAAAACGCAACGCTGGAATTGCCAAGAAAGCACGTAACCTGAGGAAGCAGGGGAAGATCCAAGGCACCTGGAGCGCCAACTGCAAAATTTTCATTAAGGTTAAATGGACGACCAGAAGCGAGAGTGTTTGTGGTCAAAGATTTTAAGGACTTGGAAAAATACTAAAGACCACATAAAAACAACAACATGGAAAATAAAAACAACTCTGAAACAAGACCAACACAGAGGGAAATATTAGATTCAATATTATTTGGAAATTAATTAGCAAGACACAAGGAACTGATCAACCAGATGCACTTGAACTAGGAACACATCAAAATACCACTAAAGACACTCATAACACAACACTACAGCTCGCTGGACAAGAAGATCTTCAGCTGGACACCTTTAGTCTCACAGACCACAAACACCTGGATCTGGAAAAAGACATAGACCCGGACACAAACTTTTTTTGACATCAAAAATGAATGCCACTACTACACGGAGGAAGAATACAAAATTAATCTAAACACAGGTAATAAATTGTCTATTATCCATATAAACAGCAGAAGCATGTACGCAAATCATAACAACATCAGGCAATACTTGAATCAATTCAAAGAGTCCTTCAAAGTAATTGCAGTCTCAGAAACTTGGACAAATGCTGACATGGACCTTGAACTGGAAGGTTATGAAATGAACAGCATCAACAGTAGCAACAAAAGTGGAGGAGGAGTGGCTGTGTACGTGGAAAAACATCTGAACTACAAAATGGTAAAGAGCATGTCATTTGCTGTTAACAACATTTTAGAATGCATAACAATTGAAATCTGCTCAGAAAAAGGCAAAAACATCTTAATAAGCTGTCTGTATAGAACACCGAAGTCAAGCATGGAAATATTTGAGGACTGGATCAAGGCAACCTTTTCAAACATCAACCAAAAAATCATCTTTGTTTGTGGAGACTTCAACCTCGATCTTCTGAATCCAAACAAGCAACGTAGAATAGATGACTTCATTGATACAATGTACAGCCTGAGCTTATACCAAAAATCACAAGACCAAGCAGACCACAGTGCCACGTTAACTGATCACATATTCACTAATGATTTTGGTAACGACACAACTAGTGGCCTTCTAATCAATGACATCAGTGACCATCTTCCAGTGTGTACGATTTACAACAAAAATGACAAAAAACGAAAAATGGAGGACAAAAGAAGCTGCAAAAGAGCTGCACACAGAGGACAGCATCAATGCTTTCAAAAAAAAAATTAGTTTTGATTGGAAGCAATGTGGATGAAGCGTATGAACACTTTCTAATGACTTATATGAAGCTGTACCATCAGCACTGTCCATTGGAAGAAATGTCTAACAAGCAAAAGAAGAAAAATCAACCATGGATGACAAAAGGTCAACAAAACGCCTGTAAGAAGAAAAATACATTATAATAGAAATTAATAAGTCAACAAATAAAAGTTGCTGAAATAACATATCAAAACAAGTTAACAAATATTTTGAGAACGTGCAAGAAAGAATATTATAAACAAATCCTAGATAGGAATAAAAAAACAACATTGGAGCTACTTGGGGTATTCTGAACAGTATTATTAGAAAAAAAAGGCACTAAGAAAGCAGACTACCCTCAATACTTCACAGTTGGAAATGTTAATAATGATGACATGAGGGACAAAGCTGAGAAGTTTAATTACTACTTTGTAAATACTAGACCAAATCTGAAAGAGGAGATCCCAAAATCCTGGTCAGTGGAGGAAGAGAAGGAGACTATAGACAGGAACATTAACTCCATGTTACTCACAGATGTGAGCAAAGAGGAAATGATTGACATTGTACATAAATGTAAAGCAAAACATCAACTGGTTGTAATGGAATTGGAATGGATACGATAAAAAAGGTTATCAATGAGATTGCAGAACCGCTAACGTACATCAGCAATCTGTCATTCCAGATGGGTAAATTCCCAGACAAAATGAAAACAGCTAAAGTAGTTCCAATCTTAAAAATGGAGATAAATATAATTTCACAAACTACCGACCAATTTCGTTATCACCTCAAATTTCCACAATCAATTAATCACAACATCCTAACTACAAAATTGGAAAGGTATGGAATCAGAGGGTTAGTTCTGAATTGGCTTAGGAGCTACCCAGCAAACAGGAAGCAATAAGTGAAGCTAGGAGAATATGCATCCACAAGGTTAGAGGTATTATGTGGCGTACCACAAGGGTCAATACTGGGACCAAAATTATTTAACCTATACATTAACGACATCTGCAAAGTGACAAAACACCTAAACCTAGTACTATTTGCAGATGATACCACGGCTTTTTGCTCTGGAGAAAACACACAAGAGCTAATAAAAAAGTTTCAGATTCAATGATTACTCTAAAAATATAGTTTGACAAAAACAGATTATCCTGTCGAGATAGAGGAAATACTACAAAAGTACATGTCACTCGCTTGATGTACTGCAAAAAAAATCAATTAGGATAATCCATAACGCGCCGTACAGAGAACACACAAATCCACTGTTTCAAAAATCCCAATTATTAAAATTTGCTGATCTGGTAAAACCTTCAAACTGCTAAAATGATGCATAAAGCAAACAACAAGCAGTTACCAAAGAATGTCATACAATTTTTCTCAACAAGAGAGGAGAAATATGATCTTAGGAATAAACTAAACTTAAAACACAAATATGCAAGAACAACACAAAAAACTTCAGTATGTGGAATCAAATTGTGGAATGGATGAAGTAAAGAAGTAAAACAATGCTCTACAATGAGCGACTTCAAGAAACATTACAAACAGTTGTTGTTTACAAAATACAAGGAAATATTGAGTACATCCAAGGCCATACTACTTTATTACTTGGAGAGTACATTTTCTGTCTGTTGACTGTCCATGCTATGTTTGTTACCATCACCTTATACTTGTACTAGGAACTTTTCATCCTAGTGACAACATTGTTTGTACTACAACAATGTTTTGTTATAAAACACCACCCATCACTATTATTATTTGTTATGATTATCATTCATCAGGACTGCAATATAAGTTATTTGCGATGATAAGGACTACTATCGAACACATGTCACATGACCTTACTTATGCATTTTAAACTTAGTAAGTGCAGGAAGTGTACAAATGTATTGAAATAGGGGAGAGCCTACGGGGGTAGGATTTAATAAGCTTTGCTTCTTCCTACTCCTTTTGGACATGTGGAACTGTCCGTTGTATTAAGTGATGTATTCCAATGTCATTTGCATGCATGTTCCAATACAATTAAACCATTACCATTACCCTAAGCAACTCATAGTTCAGTTAAAAAAGTTAATTGTGTTTTGAGTTGTCAGAAAATGGTACTGTCTACAGCTGTGTTAGCGACACTGCTTAGCTAATCAAGGCAATAGGCAATGTTTGATGGTCGTTTCCTTTTTAGAGAGGAGTAATTGAGATGATCTTTTTACTGTGTAACAGGTTACAGTTATGGCACTCCTCAAGCCGACCAGTATGTTCCACAGGTTCCTCCTCCACCTACTACTCCAGGAACTTCAACATTGGGCTTTGCTCCCACCACGACACCGACTCAGGACTTGAGCAAAGCTTCCGCTGGGCAGCCTGAATTTCCATATGGCCAATATGGTAAGCAATGTAATGTGTTCGTAGCGCATCCTTGGCCTTGTCTTTGCACTGTACTTTTAGGGTGCCTTCACACTTGTCATTTTTATTGATCTGCTGGTACGGTTTATTTGGTGAAGTGTTAACGCAGTTCAGGAGCAAAAGGGCCGCCTGATAGTTGGGCCTCTGTTTGCATGCCAATGTCTTTATATTATTGGTGTTCTCTTTGTTACATCTCAGCTTCTAAACATCTGCTATAGAAAGGCAAGGTCTACTACGCATGTGACACGCAAGACTTTATGTTGCTTTGGCTGCATGAGGTCGTCGGACAATGAACACGTCACATACACCCTCCGAGAGCCTTATTTGGTCCACTGACAAAAATACACGAGTGAACGCAAACCAGACTACACATAGTGAGCACCAAGTATCTCTGTTGCAGACCAAACTACCGGACTACAAGTGTGAGCGCACCCTGCAGACTAAAACACTGAATATTTTTTAGTCACAACCACAGTTGCTTACTAGTCTCGTTAATCCATCAGGTGCTTGCTCGTGAGTCCGTTTAGCTTGGACAGCTGCACATTCACACAGTACGTGCTTCTTCTTCAATCATGAAGCCTACTTGCAACTGAGCTGTGAAGGGTTCTTCATTTTTGTCATGTTCTTCCAGCAGTCCTGTGTATCGTTAAAAAGACTGGTCGACGTTTGTTTAAATTAGATTGTCCTGCCTTGCAATGCTTGTTGTTCATTCTTTACTGAAGAAAGTCCAACCGTACAGCACCTATTCTCATAGTCCCAAACACCGCTGTCTTCCTTGTTGTTGTTTTTTTTCTGGGCGTGATTGCCATAAGCAGCACCAGCATGAAGCCTTCTGGAGTTAGGCATGTTCAACTCGCTTTTGACTTTCAATGTTTTTCAACATGTCTGGGATTTGGCCGTAACACCAATGTGTAGCTGAAATGCAACTGTTTCTCATTTTCTTGCAATGTATGCACATTTTAAATAGACAGCAAAGTTATTTTGGACTGTGTTAATACATATGACTGTCTGACACTTTCCTGTTGTGGTCTTTCATCTTGACTGTGTGTTTTGTCTAACTTAAGTTCTCAACTGGTTTGGCTGCAGGACCTACCATCACTCCTTATTGACAAGCCAGGACCCATTTTTTGTTATGTTACATTTAATGAAAGACAGTGCCGTTTGATATGGAGGTGCTGTAATCTCTCGTCTATTGCGACCTGACAGCAAAGTAGGATTCCTCGTTTATAAATGCAATATTTGCAAACTATTCTAATGTTGCCCTCACAGTCAGGAGGTTCTGGGTTCGAATCCCTGTTTGGCATCTCTGTGTTGAGTTTGCATGTTCTCCCCGTGCGTGCGTGGGTTTTCTCCGGATTCCAAAAACATGTATGTTATGTTAATTGCCGACTCTAAATTGTCCATAGGAATGAATGTGAGTGTGAATGGTTGTATGTCTTTGTCTATATGTGCCCTGGTATTGACTGGCGACCAGTCCAGGGTGTACCCCGCCTTCCGCCCAAAGTCAGCTGGCATAGGCTCCAGCATACCTGCAACCCTAATGAGCATAAGCGGCAAAGAAAATGAGTGAATGAATATTTTAATGAACTGGAAAACAAAAGCCACTCTAAGTATGAACCAATTTAGGAACCTTTTATTAGATGATATTTCTTGTGAGACAATGTCTAGCTCAATGATCAATTGGACCAATTTCATTCACTCTGGTCCCTGGTGATTAGCTATTTCACTTCACTCTGAGAGTTTGGCAGCTGGCGGAAGAGCCAGGGGCATACGGGCCACTGGTGGTGCCTTGGGGAAGGGGGCTAGGCTGCGCTGCTCTGCAGGGGACTGGTGTTTATCTTTATTGAGGCTGGGGTAGGTCTGGTGCCGAGGCGACCGTTTAGTGGTGAGGCGGGTGGCCACGGGGTGGGGCCTGGGTTGTGGCCATCGGGCCCTGGGTCGGGTGTCTGGGCTGGCTGGGTGTGGGTGGGGCAGTGCTCCTGGGCTCTGGGTTCCGGGGGCTGCCTCTACCCTGGTGTCGGAGTGGGGGCGTATCTGACCCCCGGGGGAATCTAGGTTGGCCCGGACTCGCTGCTGCGGGGTTGGATGGGTGTGCGTCCCGGTGCCGGATTAGTGCCTGGGAGGACTTGGGGGAGTTTGTATGGGGTTGGGCGGGTGTGGGTTTGTATGGGCGAGTGCTGGTGTGTGTCAGTTTGTGTTTCTGTGTCTGTTGGGTGGATTTAACAGTGGTGTGGGCACTGGGGGCAGTGATGGGGGTGAGGTGTGTGACTGTGCCCGGAGGGTTGCTGCCTCTCCGAGTGGTGGGGTGTGTTGCCCGGGTTCCTCTTGTATACGGGGAGGGGATGGCTGTGGTGGTGTTCGGGGGTGCGGGCCGCCGGGATCTCCTACAGTGGCGTGCCTGTTGCCTTTTGAGTGTGACATCTGGGAGAGGCTGCTCCGGGACTGCGGTCGCTGGACGTCCGAGGCCCATGAATGACCACGCCCCGTGCCGGCCCCTGCCCGGCGGTGGGTCCCGGGAAACAGGGGTGCCTACTGGCTATTGGCTCGAGTGGACTCGCGGTTGCCTCTTGGGGGGGCGGGGAATGGGTTGTCCCCTCTGTGGGGAGCCTGCTGGGGGCCGGGCTCCGGCGTCTTCCTAGTCGGACCCTCGCTTGTGGTTTGGCAGTGTGGTTTGGGATGCATGGCTGTGTTCACCACAAACTTCACTTTATTCTCTGTTTCACTCTGATGCAGTATTTTGTCACTGCAGAGTAATGTAGATTTATTGCATGTGTCATCTGGATGGTCATTGTTCAAGAGGTTCTGTTTTTCTCGTTGTTCTTCTTTTATGTTTATTATTATTAGTACATATGTATGTATGTATGTGTATACATATACAGTACAGACCAAAAGTTTGGACACACCTTCTCATTCAAAGAGTTCTTTTTATTTTAATGACTATGAAAACTGTAGATTCACACTGAAGGCATCAAAACTATGAATTCACACATCTGGAATTATATACATAACAAAAAAGTGTGAAACAGCTGAAAAGATGTCATATTCAAGGTTCTTCAAAGTAGCCACCTTTTGCTTTGATTACTGCTTTGCACACTCTTGGCATTCTCTTGATGAGCTTCAAGAGGTGGTCACCTGAAATGGTTTTCACTTCACAGGTTTGCCCTTTCAGGTCTAAAAAGGGGGATTTCTTGCCTTATAAATGGAGTTGGGACCATCAGTTGTGTTGTGCAGAAGTCAGGTGGATACACAGCTGATAGTCCTACTGAACAGACGGTTAGAATTTGTATTTGAATTTGCACTACAAAGAAAACTGGCTCACATGCAGAGGAAAGGAAGACCAAGAGTCACCTCTTCTGCGGAGGATAAATTAATCCGAGTCACCACCCTCAGAAATCGCAGGTCAATGCAGAAAAGGTGCACGGATGGACTCTATGTGCCTGGTTCCCACCGTGAACCATGGAGGAGGAGGTGGGATGGTGTGGGGGTGCTTTGCAGGTGACGGTGTTGGGGATTTATTTAAAATTGAAGGCATACTGAACCAGCATGGCTGCCACAGCATCCTGCAGCGGCATGCTATTCCTTTGCGGTTTGCGTTTAGTCGGACCATCATTTGTTTTTCAGCAGCACAACGGCCCCAAACACACCTCCAGGCAGTGTAAGGGCTATTTGACCAAGAAGGAGAGTGATGTGGTACTGCGCCGGATGACCTGGCCTCCACAGTCACCAAATCAATCCAAATGGTTTGTGGTGAGCTGGACCGCAAAGTGAAGGCAAAAGGGCCAACAAGTGCAAAGCATCTCTGGGAACTCCGTCAGGTCTTTTGGAAGATCATTTCAGGTCAAGACTACCTCTTGAAGCTCATCAAGAGAATGCCAAGAGTGTGCAAAGCAGTAATCAAAGCGAAAGGTGGCTACATTGAAGAACCTTGAATATGACATCTTTTTCAGCTGTTTCACACTTTTTTGTTATGTATATAATTCCAGATGTGTGAATTCATAGTTTTGATGCCTTCAGTGTGAATCTACAGTTTTCATAGTCATGAAAATAAAAAGAACTCTTTGAATTAGAAGATGTGTCTAAACCTTTGGTCTGTACTGTATATGTGTGGGCCGCACGGTGGCTGAGTGGTTAGCACATTGGCCACACAGTCAGGACATCTGGAAGACCTGGGTTCAAATCTCCGTTGGGCATCTCTGTGTGGAGTTTGCATGTTCTCCCCGTGCGTGCGTGGGTTTTCTCCGGGTCCTCCGGTTTCCTCCCACATTCCAAAAACATGCACGTTAGCTTCATTGGCGACTCTAAATTGTCCATTGTCCCAGCCTCTCGCTGGGTCTGCTGGGATAGGCTCAAGCATCCCCGCGACCCAAATGAGGATAAGCGGTATAGAAAATGAATGAATGAATGAATGTATGTGTGTGTATTGATGTACTGCATGGATATGTGTATGTATGCCTGTACGTATATGTGTGTATCATATATTTTTATGATTTATTTTATGTTTTATTTTATGTTTTTTTTCTTCTTTCTTTTCCTGTATTTTTGCTCATTTTGCTCTGTGACTGTTCTGGTTGTTGCTGAAATTGTGATTATCATGGTTGTTTATAATATGGTTGAAATATGTTTGTGAGGTTCTTCTGCACCCTTTCTTATATCCCCCCCTCCCCCCTCCACCACCTAAACCCCTCCACCCCGCCCCCCACCCGTCCCTTTTCAGGTCAGGTCCGGCATCGA
>QODF01000109.1:1788844-1801305 GCA_024372805.1 Oostethus manadensis | reverse complement strand
GTCCCTTTTCAGGTCAGGTCCGGCATCGAAATGTGGTTCAAGGGAGACTCATTTGGATTATGAAGTCTCCCTTGAGCAAAGCAATTTTGCTCAGCATTTAAAGGCAGCTTGACTCCCATTCACCTGTTATGATGCAGGACAAGACACACACACACGAAAAAAAAATAAATGCAATATTTATCTAGAGCATAGAAAACCTGTTTATGATCTTCATAAACAATTTTGAAGCCATCTAAAGATGAAGTAACACCCCTAGAGTCACCTTTACACTCACATTACCCAGTATAGTGGACGTAATTAAAGTATTGTGAATAAGACTTGTGCCTGTGTGTAAATGTGTTCCAGTGCAAGGGGAGCTGACGTTGTGAGTTGAAGGTTACACCTCCAACTCTAGCTTGTATTAGGGGTTATTGCTGTAGGATCATTCTAACCTTCACTGTTGCCTGTTATTGCAGCTCGTGTCTCACGCAACATTACAGTGACGTTACTGACACCTAGTGACCAGTGTACAATTATACATTTGATGGCAACGTCCTTGAGCCATTTCTATGCTTGAAAATACCGGTCATGACCCATAAGTCATGACCATAGGTGAGGGCGGGGGTCATAGATGGGCCGGTAAGCAGGTCAGTTGTGTTTTACATAAGACACAAAACCATTTCTCTGTGACATATAACATAAACAGACGCACTCATTTACATTGAAAATTGCATACCGGTTCTAGCGATGAGCATTAGATACTTTTTGCACCTCCAAGAAAAATTCACAGGTGAAAAATATGACAAATGCACCTTCTGCTTTAACAGCGGTCATGGGTTGCCCAATCATGTTCTTGTTCCTGTTCCCCCCGCCGTTTTGTGGTAGATTACCCACGCCATTGGCGTGCGTATGCAGTAAAAAATGCAGTAAAAGACTAACTTTCTTACCCATGAGGTATTCTAGACATTTCTGCTTTGAAACATGGCAACCATTTGAGGTGACAACCCTGGACTTGATTGATGTATATTTATTTCGAGCCACACAAAAAACACCGGACAGAACATAATGAACATATCCCTATAAACAGGAACAATTTGTCTCGAAAAGGAGTGGGAAGAAGACAAGCTTATTTACTCCCACCCCCTTATTCATAGTACTAAATGCTGTTATGTTAATGGAATATACAGTACTACATGAACAAGGTATCACACCTACAAACACACATGTACAATATACATTATTATTGCGCTAAATCCTTGTAAAGCTTGTGACATTACTCATTATTATACCATCACCACATATCAATATAACATGTATTAAAGATCATTCCTGGGTTTACTGTACAGTAAATATACAGTATATATACACATACACATGCATACATATATATACATACAGATACAATTTTTTTTGCATACAAGAGATATTTCATTAAAAGACTTCACCGGAGTAGCTTGCTACGATGCACGTTTTTTTAAATACAGACCCTCAGCTCTCCATCCTAAACAAAGCAGTTATTTCTGGGCATTCAGTGCCCCTCCGCACAAACAGTAAGGTAACTCCCAGAACTCCCAGCAAAAAGGCATCTGTGCAGCCATACTCAGCATAAACATTGTTTTCTGGAAGGTTCACCTCATTAATTGCAAAGTTTAGTCTTGGTGTGTGAGTTGAACGTGAATCTGTACACTATTTCATCGTTTGAGCTAGTACCATTTCATGCTCTTCGAAATGACTCATTTTTACTTTGCTTATTCACAAAAACATCATGACCACGCTGTCGCGACAGTAAAGGCAGTCAAGCGGTCCAGCAGGTGACTGAAATATGCACGCTATATGACCTGTAACTGCGTGGTGAGGCTTTGTCAAGTTGGTAATTGTTGGTGAAATAGTCCGCCAGCCAGCCGTATCTGGGTTCAGTCAACCTGGTCTCCTCGTCTTCCCGATAGGCTTGGGTAACTACCTTCAGGACCCCTCTGCCTACGGACCAACGCGTCCTTCTCACAGTTATGGTCAGGAAGAACAGGGAGGATGTAGCGCAGGTAGGTGCCAGCATCCTACTCTCCAACTCCCCAAAAGTAGCATTTCTTCAGCGCTGTAGTGTTTCTACTGCTGCGACCTACTTGTATCCCGTTTGCCGTGCAAAGTACTTTGTGCATGTACTGCACATACAAATTGCCGCGTGTTTACAGCACAACACGGCCATAGTTGGTGTATTTGAAAGTACATCAAATTTTGTGTCTTCCCCGGTGGCTGTCGCTTTACTATACCCAGATGAACCTTGACCTCACATTTGTTGTTTCTGCTCTCGTCTGCATTATGCAAGGATGATCTAAATGCCATAAATGTGTTCACGGCTAAGTTGTGTGTATGTATTCACAGCATATTTATTACCCAGTACCCACCTCTTCTCCCTGCACCAGAAAAACGATATGCTAGTTTGTGTTCAGCTGTGTGATGGGAAAGTCAGGGTTGTGTATGCGGGTGTTTGTGATAGAAATCAATGTGGTGGTAGACCTCTGTGTGCTTTGGCTGTCTTGGGTGTTACAAGGCGACAGCGCCAGCAAGTGTCCACATAGGATCAGGATCTTTGTCACAATTTGTGTGTATTTTCAAACCGTCATGTATCGCAAGCGTTGAATGTTTTTGTAGCTGCATAACCGGCTGCAAAGTGCACGCAGACACACCTGGCAAGGGGGACATTTTTAACACCTGTTTTGCTCTTTTTTGTCTCTCGCCCCACATCATACCATCCGCCTCAGGGTACGGCCAGGACCTGACGGCCTTCACCCACGCCTTTGCAGACCCCAGCCAGTCGACGGCGTACGGGGCACCGACAGCACAGCCCGCCACTGCTCCGCAGCCCCCCGCCAGCGTGTTTGGCCGAGGGCAGAACCACAACGTGCAAGGCTTCCACCCATATCGGCGTTGACGCTCACTTGGACACAGGGCTGCTGTGTGAAGTTCAAACAAAACACAAGCGGGCCAAGAAAGTCAGGGAAATATGTCAGGGACTGTTCGATGGGAATTGCCGGATGCACATTGTGGTATGGAAACCACAATGAAAGAAGGTTATGTTGAAAAAGTTGTAAAATATTTATGTTTGCCTAATTTATGGAAAACTTAACAAAGATCTTTTATCGCCAACCCCCCAACCATATTTTCTAGTAGAACTAAACTACTTTGCAATAATTGTGATTGTCTTGTCAAACACCTAGCACAGAGACTCGTCTAAATACTGTATGTATGTTTATGCTTGACTAAAATGAAAACAGGGTTTTGAATTTCCTCAGCTTTAAATTCTAGGGAAAGTGTTTTTATTTGGTGACAATTGTTTACTTTCTGAGCCTTTCAAATTTGTTTGAAGTTGAGATTATATACGTGTGTGTGTATGTATATATATATATATACACATACACACAAACAAACCCACACACAAACGGTGCATTTTTTAAAAAGGATTTTGTACTATATGTACACTTTGCCGCTTTGCTTGTGTTTTCTAATTTAAAGATCTAGACTTCCCTCAGGTGGCTGTTTTGGGTGCATTTTGCACTATGCAAAAAGGACAAATTATTTAAAAAAAATAAATACATGTTTTAAGGATATGATCTGTCCAGTGGATATGAACTTTTTTTTGGTCAAACACACATCTTGATTTAAAAAAACGAGCCATTTGCAGCCTGCAAATTTTTTATTGGTCCACCGCCCATTGCAAAAATTTAATTAAAACAAATTCCAAAAATAAAGGCTCAATGTAAAGCGACAAGGCTTAAATGTTGATACTGTTAAATAATAACAGTCTTTATAAAGTATGTATGTACAGTAGTGTTCAAAGTAATAGCAGTCCAACATGACTAACCAGATTAATTACTGTTAGTAGTATATTTACTATATATTTGCACATACTAGTAACTTGTTTGCCGTGTAGCAATACAAATATACTAATAACAGTACTTCATCTGGTTGGTGCCTTTATACAAATGTGAAAAATGCAGTCCAAATTGTCAAAGATTGGACACCTTTTACTTAAACCTTTGAGAAGGACGTTTTTGCAAATGTTGCTGTTGAGCAACACCCAACACATTTTTGGTACGCCGGTACCGATAGCTTTGTCCTTTTTTACTTTAAATTTGTAGATCTTGGTTATAGTCTACGGAGCCCCTAAAGGCGACATGGAGGGGAAAACACAAACAAACAAAACAGATAAGGGCTAACTTTGGCATTGCAACGCAAACTTCCGTGTTGCCTGCATACACTTCCGTGTTGCCTGCATACACTTCCGTGTTGCCTGCATACACTTCCGTGTTGCCTGCATACACTTCCGTGTTGCCTGCATACACTTCCGTGTTGCCAGCGTTTACGTCCGTGTTGCAAGCGTACACTTCCGTGTTGCCAGCGTACACTTCCGTGTTGTCTGCATACATGTCCGTGTTGCCAGCATATACGTCCGTGTTACACTTCCGTGTTCCCTGCATATACTTCCGTGTTGCCTGCATACATGTCCGTGTTGCCAGCATATACGTCCGTGTTACACTTCCGTGTTCCCTGCATATACTTCCGTGTTGCCTGCATACATGTCCGTGTTGCCAGCATATACGTCCGTGTTACACTTCCGTGTTTCCTGCATATACGTCCTTGTTGCCAGCATATACTTCCGTGTTGCCTGCATATACGTCCGTGTTTACAGCGGAAACAAACCAGATAGGAACAGCGAGTGGGAAAAGTTTCTTGAGTTTGATTCAGAGCTGGACCTGAAATACAGAGCATTAAACCTCTAAAAAGGTTCTGCAGCGAAAGAGGGCTCAGGTGGGGGGGTTGATTTCGTCAGGCTTTGGAGGCTACACGGAAGTGGAAAACGTCCGCACAGGCGCGCTCGTAATTGCGAGCGCTAATTGTTTCCACTTTTAGCCAATCAATCAATTAAACAATCAAACAACTTCGCGCAAAATAAGCTCAACAAACCGGTGCGGGCTCGACCCAATATCACACGACTGGTACAGATAGCGTCGATATTTGGATCGCCCCGCCCCCGCTGAGTCAGAGGTTAGGAATTTGCGTTTGATTGCTGTTTGTCAGCCGCTCGCTTCCCCGCCTCCGCGCGCGCCGGGATCTCCGAAAGCGCACTTCCACGCCGAGCTGGACGGAGGCCGGGAGGAGACACCATGCAGTCCCACGCAGCAGATACGCACAAGCGCCATCTCTCCTCTTCCGGTGTGCGGAGCTCCTTCTGCCCGCGGCGTGCCGTCTAAAGGGGTCGGGGGAGTCCGGAATGCTTCTTCCGGTCCCGATGCGTGTGAAAAACCAGCGGAAGTCGATGCGGTGAGTTGTAGCTCCTTTTCTGGTTATTCCTTTTGGATGTATGTTCCGTCCCTACGTGAGCGGATGGAGATCGATTGGCTGTCGACCTCCAAAGCGGCGGCCATATGTCATATGGGATCTGCACCCACGCCCAGTATCGCACTAATGCCCCCCCCCCACACAAAAGGTCAATATCATTTCAACGTGGCCCTGTGCCAGAAGGCTGTGGGGCCTCAGTGGGGTCCAAACGTGCTTCCTGTGGTGGCAGATGACAAGAGAGGCTATGGGGCACCAAGCCTCGGCGCTGTTTGGGTTTGTGGGCGCACCGAGTGAGTGACAGGGGCCGGCAAGTTTTCCACGTCTGTTGTTCTGTCGGAGCCGCACACGATTGGTGGAAATGTGTGGCGCCCCCGAGGGGAGGGCGGGGTTACTCACACCGCACAGTTGCGAGCACACGGACGGGAGGGCGACGGCGTTGCAGTTGCGGCACAAGTAGACAATACGCCGGGAATCCAGTATCGCAGTGGGCTGCGCCACGTCTACGTGCATGCGCGATAGGGGGGCACGCCAATCGAAATGAAAAACAATCCGCACCTAAAACTCACAATGACAAGCGCACCTGAACGCCACACGGCGATGACGTCATTATTTCGTGGATTAAAAACGTTTCGTCCGCCCGGCGCAGCGCCGAGAACCAGTCGATGTGACCTGCGGTTCCGGCAAAAATGAGGCTCTGTTGTTGGTAGTATGTACTCTTGTACTCGGGATACCGCTTGATCGGGGTTGTTAAACCTTCCCCTCCGATTTGGTATGAAGACTTGAAGCACAACCACCGTGAATGCACGTGAAAGTGAAGCCAATTCGAACTGAAGACGCCAACATCAGACTGGTCTTGCCACTTACCTACTTATCGACCGCCACTACTTATTCACTTATTTGCGCATCGTTAGGGGACAACCACAATGTTTCCCACCAGGCATCCTCCAACTTATGGATGTACCAGAGTCAAAACGTACATTAGTCCTAGTATCCAAGTTTCCAAACGTTTTTACATGCTGTAGAGGTGGTCCTCAGGTTCTGTTCTGAGACTGAGACATGTAGGTTGAGTTTTAGTGCGAGTTGGAACTTCTATATAAATTATACCTACATTAAAGGGATAATTGCCCTGCGATTGGCTGGCGACCAGTCCAGGGTGTACCCCGCCTCTCGCCCAAAGTCTGCTGGGATAGGCTCCAGCATACCCGCGACCCTAATGAGGCCAAGCGGTATAGAAAATGAATGAATGAATTTTATTTTATTTTTTTACATGTAGTTGTATGACATCCCCATCATTGGTGCAGTACATCGACTTTGGCTTACCCCAATTGGTTCCGACAGTCCAGTTGTGGTTGGATTTTGCGGCAGTCGAGCGGGGTGGTAGTTTTTTAAGCCAGTCTCTCAAAAGTAAAGTCTTTCCAATGAAAATTGCCAATTCTGCTGAAATGTTATGGTGCCTGTTTTGCAGCTCGGGGACGGTGCATTTGGTTGTGTAAGAATTGGGTAACAAGCGACTTTCATTCTACTGTGTATTTCATTCGACGGGAACACACTTATGAAATATGTTGAAAGCTCATTTGAACATACGTGTAATGTCATGAGAGGATATTTTGACACGAGAACAAGACGCACGAATGGCAAATGGGGATGACGGCGTCTTTTGATGCAGCTGTCCCGGCGTGCTGCTTTTGTGCTCTGGGGTTGGGTATGAATGTCAGAGGCACTAAAAGTTGGCACTGACTTCCAATTTTGGGACCACAAGCTTATTAGGGATTAGGGTCGCGGGTATGCTGGAGCCTATCCCAGCTGGCTTTGGGCAGGAGGCGGGGTGTACACCCTGGACTGGTCGCCAGCCAATCCAGACAAACAAACATTCACACTCTAATGGACAGTTTAGAGCGGCCAATTAACCTAACATGCATGTTTTTGGAATGTGGGAGGAAAGCGGAGCACCCGGAGAAAACCCACGCACGCACGGGGAGAACATGCAAACTCCACACAGAAATGCCCAACGGAGATTCGAACCCACAACTTTTTTATGAGCAGAAACATTTAAGTGTGACAAAAAGTCAGCAAATAGTTTTTCACACCACTGAAATCTGAGAAAATACTCCACATATATGCCTTGCTCGGGTGGTTGGATCAAAACCCGAGGGTTGCGGGTTCGATCCTCCGTTCACTTGGGTGATCGCGCCAAAGTATCGCTTGAGCACCGATACTGAACCCCCCAGTTGCTCGTGATGCTACGATAACTATATTAATGAGAAACCAAAACATATTTGTCCTGCTTTTCATGTTTTTACATCACATGCGCCCGAGTATGAACATTTATAGCAGCATTTAGTTCCATGCCAGACTATTGCAGAAATGTGAATGTGTTTTTTGCATTTACTTGTGATTGTTGTTATCCTTTTTATGATGCGTTGGATTTGGTTTTTAAGCTCCTTTTCTAATTGTAATGTTTAATAGCAGCAATCAATGCCGCGTAGTTTGAGTGAAACGCTATTGAGTCTTTGAACACGACTACTTATGTGTCATTATTTTTACTGTCATGCTGAATCGAAACAAAACCACTTTGAATGTCTTTTGTTACCAATGCTGGGCATGCCAAGGTTATTAACCACACAATAGAATTGCTCAATTGCCATAATTGTCTGTTTACACATCTTTTGCACGTGTTTATAATAATTTATTACAGCCTGCGTATATGTACAGTGAGAGCGGTTTTAACCAAGTCTAATTCCTGGTTTGTGTAAGCAATAGAGCTGATTCCGATTGTCAGTTGCTTTTCACTTATTTATTATTATAGTAATAAATAAATACTACTGTTTCATATGGCGATAAGCACGCGTGGCAGAACGCGAAGAAGGATGAATGATGAAATGCATTTACTTTAAATTTAAAATTGTTTTTTTTGAGATGAAACAAGAGATTGGTAATTCCAATAAATTGTTAAAAAGGTCGTCTATTTGTTTTGCCAAAATATCGAACCTGGAAATGTTCCTTGTTGCAGCCCTGCTTTTTAAATATCAGTTTTAAGGATTACTGTGGGTTCTCTGTATGTTACAAAGGCGCACCCAATAAACCATAGCTGATGGTAATGCAAGATTACTTCCTGATCAAGGCTGCACAAAGACTGAAATTATGTTCAGCGTTACTTGTGTCTGTTCTTGCTCTTCCGTATGCTCCTGCTATTTAGTTGCTTATTTCCCAGGAGACTATTTATGTTCCCTTCCTCCTCTTGACATGTAAACAGCTCCCTTTGCTCTCTTTTTCTAAGCCATTGTTTGGATTGGTCTGCGCTGAATGGAAAAGCGTCCGAGATCCGCCTCGCATCGCATCACGTGGTCCGTTCGTTCATCGATGCTTGCTGACTCGAATTAGTTCAATGTCTCTTTTGAAGACTCCGTGCGGCTGCTTTAATCAAACGTCCGTCGGTCGTGACAGCTTTGAGAAACAGCGGGTGCAGTGTGCATGCATACATGCAAACATGCTGCTCAGCGAGGTGAGTGGGGCACATTTGGCCTCTAAACTGCTCAGGGTATAGGAATAAATGGCGCCCAGACTACGCCGACTGGTCGCGAGCTCTCTCTTTATCCAACATCATTTGTGCCAACTCTTGTTGTGTTGGCACGACATTCAAATATCCCTCCAAGCTCTGTTAAAGGTGTGGGCCAAAATTCACTTGAGCGCTCCAGTAGGGTCTGTGCGTGTCACACTAGATTGCATTTCACCGAGTGTGAGTTGGCGGCGTGCACAGGTTTTTTCCTGCACTCGAGAAGTCGGAAGCAGCACGGCTCAGCAGGCTTTCAGCTGTTTTTGTGCCAAAGGCTTCTGTTTTGAAGGGCCAGTGCAGCACGTGGGGTTATAACTGTGGTATTGTGCCAAAAAGTGCAAGTTACTTCACTGCTCGGGCCGGGGGCCGCTAGGGAATCCCTGGCGGTGACGCAGGCAGTCCAAGGAAGGGCCCCGCAGTCCTGCAGGCCAGCTGCTCCGAACAGTTGTAGGTCTTGTTTTCAGTCCGTGGTTGACACCGGGATGTGTAGCAGCCAGAATGTTCTATCCTCGTACTTGTCTGCCTGGAGACGGGCACGCAGCTGCAACATGCGTGACATGTCCGTCAAGCGTGAAGGATTTGCATTTCGTAGTGTGTGAGGGCTGCCAGATGATCAAATCAAATTACAGCTGCAGCCAGTCATCCATTACTCAATTCATCAAGTGTTTGCCTGTAAAACTGTAAATATCATCAGATATCAGCCTCTCAAATGGGAGTATTTCGTCCGTGAAAACCGACCGATAAAGATATGCAACATATAACTCACGTCCAAATCCAATTGAGCAACATTTAGTCATCTTCCTTCTTGGTATGTGCTCATTGCACAGTTGCTTTCATTCCTTTTCTATACCTCGTATCCTCATTAGGGTCGCGGGGGTATGCTGGAGCCTATCCCTACTGACCTCAGGCAAGAGGCTGGGTACCCTGTGAGCTGGTCATCAGCCAATGGCAGGGCAATACATTTGCTTTGTTGATTTAAATGACCGTGTAACAAATGAAGGGATAAATAAAAATGACTTAAAGTGACTTCAAGTTAAGGACTTAAAGTTAGGACTCGTCTAGGTCCGAACCGATTGCTCGATGAACCGAAAGGCGAGCTTCGGATTAATCAACTGAGCAAATAATCGTTAGTTGCAGACCCGTCACCCATCTGATTGCTCAAATTATTTTGTTACACTTTTGTGTATCACAGCAGCACGACAGATCCCCAGTGCTGGGTTTTGTTCTGCATGTCTACATGTCTCTATCTAAGAATGGGCCTTTGTGCAGACAAAATGTAACCGGGCCAAATCCACCTAACAAGTTTGGGAAGTTTATGCCCCCCCCGCCCCCTCCACTTCTGTCTTACTCACTAGATGTACTGTCATCACGGTGTCTAGAGTTACTGGCTGTGTGTCGAATGCGAGCTGCAACATGCAGGCGGCGTCCTGAATGTCTTTTAATGGCGACGGCGCTTCTATGACGTGGAACTGACATGCCTTTCACACTGAGCACTCAGCCAACATCATCAGGCAATTGTGGCCATCTCTAGTTATGTTGCACAGTGATGGTGCACAAGTCACCATCTGGAACAGGGCAGCCTGTTCCAGAGTCTGGGCCCTGCGACTGAGAAGGCCTGATCACCCCCAGTGTTTAGTCCGTACTCTGGGGACGTCCAGCAGGACGTCTGGCCCAGAAAAAAAAACAAAAAACTGGCCCAGATCACACGGCCAATTTGCTCATTAAATTTAAGACTGCTATCGAAGATAACTCCAAGGTTCTTCGCAGTTTCCAAATTAACTTAGTCAGAGTGCGCTGACTCACCAAATGAAATGTATTCTGTTTTATCCTTGTTTAAATTAAGAACATTTGGACCTAACCACAACTTTATGTCTTCTATGCAGTCAGGGAACACAGGAAGATTAATCAGCAGCTCATCAGCTGAGCAATGAAAGGCTAGGTTATGGCTGGCTATGATAGACCCCAGTGGCAGCATAGAAAGGGAAAACAACCGAGGGCCTAGGTTGGAGCCCTGTGGCACTCCACAAAACAAAGAGGCATTGGAGGAAGACACGATGCTAGAAGCCCCCAGTAGAACATAACAGATGTTTACCACTCTTCCATAACTTACTGTCTTCAAATATTTTAAGTCGGGGATTAACAGAGTCCGGCACAGGAGTAATTTTTATTTATTGGGCCCTTTGCATATTCTAAAAATACAATTAAACATGAAAACTGTCACATTAAAAAAAAACGAGAGTAGTGACAAGAATAAAAGCTAAATATTAGGAGAATGAAGTCATAATATTGTGAGAAAAAATAGTATAAAAGTGAACAATTACAAGGCAAAAAGTTGTAATACGGAATAACAGTCTAAAAACTATTTTGGGGGAAATTAGGTTAGGTAAAAATTATAGTGTAATGAGAAAAAGTTCATATTAATAATACACTACAACTATAACTATATTATATTTGTAATATAAAATGGTCTCCGCATACCCATTTGCTTGATAAACGGGCTCCCTCACATCCAGTGAACCCCGTCACGCTGACGTCTTTCCTGTTCCTTTACCTATTTTGCACTGGATCCCAGGATGATTTTTGCCGTATGCCCACTTCATTTCTAGAAATGCTGGGGCTACTCAGCGTTGTCTCACTGCGCCGCTGTGGCTCAGTGGAAAGTGCGTGACCAGCCCGTGCGACACTTCCCCAATGATCTTGTTGTTGGTGCGGCCAAGCTCAATGGAGCCTGTGTTATCGCCATGCGAGGTAATCCTGCAAAGAATGTCAGGGTGATGCATAATCACGCACTGACCGACTTCTCGTCCCCAGGTTGTGTTTTTTTGTCACTGTAATAGAGGTTCATAAATGGCTGCTGTTTACTCACACGCTACCTGCTGTTTGTATTCATTCAGCTCATAAGTAAAAAAACTTGCCTTTCTGTACCTCGATATGCGAGCTGTCAGACCGGCATCCTCGTGAAAATTTGACCTGGACCCTTCCATACTGCCGTGCAAATGTGCAGTCGGCCCAACCCTTTTAAGTTGGGGGTAGAACATGCATGCCTGTTCAGTTTCTTGACTTTAGCCAAAGGCAATGGTTCAAAGCTGTTAAATAGAGCTTTGTGTGCACAGCCTACCAGTTTTTAACATTCTGGTTTATTAGCTTTGAAGGTATTCCCCCGGACTTCCCCTAATAGTAATATGTGCTTTTTGATTTCCTTATTTAGTTGGTAAATAAACAACAATGTATAAACGGTTTTAAACGGACCTTGTCCAACATTTCCAGCTTTACAGTTTCAATTATTGTACTACATGATGTCATGAGCTTGGTGTGTTTTTTTTTATTTTTATCCCTGCTTTTATTTTTGTCAAGTTCCATGTTGATGAGTCTTTTGAATTTCTCATTTCACAACTTGAGGAAGTGACAACTTGTCACGTTCCCAGTATTTACTTCTGCTCAGTTCCGTTTTTCCATCCATCCATTTTCTTTTGCTTATCTGAGGTCGGGTCGCGAAGGACCCCAGACGTCCCTCTCCCCGGCCACTTCGTCCAGCTCTTCCCAGCGGATGCTGAGGCGTTCCCAGGCCAGCTGAAAGACATAGTCTCTCCAA
>QODF01000109.1:1685786-1786731 GCA_024372805.1 Oostethus manadensis | reverse complement strand
AGCAATGGAGAGTGTGGAAAAGAGGTGAAGAAGCGTGTGCAGGCAGGCTGGAATGGGTGGAGAAAAGTGTCGGGTGTGATGTGTGATAGAAGAGTTTCAGCTAAAATGAAAGGAAAGGTGTACAAAACTGTGGTGAGACCAGCGATGTTGTTTGGTTTAGACATGGTTCCGCTGAGGAAAAGACAGGAGGCAGAGCTGGAGGTAGCAGAGATGAAGATGCTGAGGTTCTCTTTGGGTGTGACCAGGATGGACAGGATTAGGAATGAGCACATCAGAGGGACAGCCCATGTTAGAGGTTTTGGAGATAAAGTCAGAGAGGCCAGACTGAGATGGTTTGGACGTGTCCAGAGGAGAGATAGTGAATATATTGGTAGAAGGATGCTGAGTTTTGAATAACCAGGCAGGAGGCCTAGAGGAAGAACAAAGAGGAGGTTTATGGATGTAGTGAAGGAGGACATGAAGGTAGTTGGCGCAAGAGAAGAGGATACAGAAGACAGAGTTAGAGGGAGGCAATTGATTCGCTGTGGCGACCCCTGAAGGGATAAGCCCAAAGGAAAAGAAGGAGGAGAAGATTTATTTTAACAAATAATCTCAATTGGGCATCATAGCCGTGTAAACATAGCCTAATTACACCAAGATGTTTACACGAGTTCTAAAAAGATGGTTTCAACCAACTTTGTACAACAATTCAGAGAGTGTGTGTGTGTATCCGTCACAGTCCTATACAGTAGTGATGCCTGTCGTGGCCTGCTTGCATGTTGTTGACGGGACTATGTTGTCAACATGTGATCTCAGAAATCGCTGCTCTTCAAAGTCATTATTGTATATTTACAACTGGGTTGGTTTTGTGCACAAAGCTTAGTGAATTCATAGTGTAATTTGTGTTTTCCGAAACAATCATTAGGAGACTTTATGATCGACTACTAGGTGTGCCAGCAAGTGGTATCACATATGCATGTGAACATAGAGTATACCCAGTATGTGCATGCATGTAAGGCTGTGCAGATCTCTTTATCTACTTGGAATTAGACCCTTAGCCCAACTTCTTATCACCCTTTTCTGTTTACTTAGACCTTGCAATCTTCCACCACTCCAATGTGGGTTTGAAAAAGGGAGAGAGAGGATGATTAACCCATGAACTGTCATCTTTCCTCCATCTTTATCCCGGTGTCTCCCCACTCCCATGTAGGAACATTCCAACTACCCCTGTTAGCTTACATCCCTTGAGACAATTAAGGAGTAAGCCGGTTGGTGGGGGTCTGATATGGGCGAAGATGTTTTGTAACACATCTCCTCTACGTGGAGGACACCATCTGTCTTGCTTCAATGCACTTAAAAAAATTGTCTGAAAAGCAGCATAATGTCTCATTGCGTCCAATGCAATGCATCATACCAGTCCCCAAGGTTGTGATCAAATGATTTCAAAACCATACTTCTAAATCCTCTGCAGGTCTGAATGCTTGGGGTTCCTTTATGTAAAGGGCACTAGTAAAGGGTGGGATTATTTTTATTATTATTATTATTATTGAACAAGACCTACTTCCTCCATAACCCTTGCCATTAGGTGCCATGCCTTTTGGAATTGAGGCACAATGTAAAACAGCAACAACAAAAAAATCAAAGGCAAACAATGGATTGCAACTGGACTGTTCAGGTTGTGTGAGAAGATGTTTCGTTTCATTTCATTTCATGCTCAGTGACTTTTGGGGCAGACACTTGTCCGACCAGATAAAACAGCTCTGCTCGGATTAGAGGTGAAATGCCTTCTAAGACAACCTGAACAGTAGGGATGTCCCGACCCACATTATATGACTTCCGATCCGATTTCTTTTATTGTCTTGCCGATCCGATCTGAGACTGATCCTTTTTGTTTTAATAATAAGCTTTGTTTAACTAACAGGAATTTGTGGAATTGAATGTGGTTACATAGTATTGCTGAATTGACTTTAATTATTACACAACATGACCAACAATATTGTTTGGCTTTCCTAACAAACCTCTGTGAGTCAGGTTCCTAATCCAATAAATCCATCCAATAAAAAAAAAAAAAAAAACTTTTCAAGGAGGAATCATTTTCAACTTGTTGTTTGGTTTAGAATGTGACATTTCTTTCACAAACTCACTTCAACTCAATAATAATTTGACGGTTTTTAGTATAAACAACCAGTGGTTAGAGCAGCACTTCCTGTGCGAGCTCCCAGCACCATGACAGAGGAGTGAATGTGAACTACAGCCCAATATCCAGCTGTGTGGAAACACACTTTTGTTTGTTAGTTCAGGATCGTGGGTGATCGGCTTTACTAAAAAAAAGACTCAGACACACAAGTAAGTGTAAAATACAGCGTCTTTATTCTACCCCTTACACTGAGTTACAAACAAGCAAAGGTTGGTTATGCACAAAACAGGATCAATATCTCAGCTCTTACCGTGCTGGGTTGGAGAGCCTACAACCCCGGATAGAGAGTGCACCAACCGGCTGGTCGTCTGTACACGACCCGCAGCAGACTAACAGGAAGTGTGCTCCCCCCTCCTTTTATACAGGTCTGTCCGCGAGACGGGGGTGGCCAGTCCATGCCCCACGCTCCCAAGACACAGAGCTGTTTCCCAAGGTTAACAACAAGGGCGCCAGTCCGTACACTGAGTTTGTTTAAAATAGTTGCCTGCGATAAGATGATTGTGAATACAAAGCAAGGTTATAAACAAGCTGCATGATCTTTCCTTCCCACCCTCTGGTCACGCAAGAAGGGAATCAAAACATCATCACAACATACTTTCCCATTTCACCAGCATCCAACGTGAAACTAACTAACGCCACGGTACACCACCATCTGCATGGTGGTGTTGTCTTTTCTTTTTCTTCCGAGTGACAACCAGCTCTGAGGCGCACTACCGCAACTACCGTGTCGCCTAGAGTTACGGACGTTCCACGACAACCGGATCAGCCCGATCTTGTAGCGGAAGCCGATTTGATCTGATCTTCAAATTACAGCGGAACGGCTCCCGATCCCGAAGAAGTAACATTGGAATACATCGCATAGGGCAATTCACTGTCCAGTTGTGACTCATTGCTCGGTGAATACAGTGACCCGGACGAGTGAGAATATTCACAGGCAAAAAAAGGGACGTACAAATTCAAGGAAGGACTCCAACTGCAGTAAAAGATATGTAGGCTGATTACTTGTCTGTTTTTCTGTGCTTATGTCAAACTTTATCAGAGTATAATGATGCAAAGTACATATATTTTTATTGCTATAAAATTAATCAATTAATCATGTTTTTCTTTCAAGTTCATTCTGAGTGCAGGAGTGGGGGGTACACACTGAACGTCACTGTGAAAACCACTGTGATAGACGTTTCGATTAGAATCTGGACACACAGGTTCTTATACGATTGATATATTTTAAGAGACAGAATGATTCAGTATGATTTGATGCAGTGTACCGACGATTCGATTGGACTCTGCAGCCGATGTTTGTTTATGTAGACATTCAACTTACATCATAAGACAAAGATGCCAATTACAGTGGTGTGAAAAAGTGGAAGTTCCCTTCCTGCATGTTTGTCACGCTTAAATGTTCAGGATCATCAAAAAAAACTCTTGCACTTGTGTCGTGGCGCAATATCATTTGCACCACTTTGCATGTAGGAAAACTCATGAAGGATGAAGCGAGGCGACAAACAGAGAAAACCACTTCTTCAGGAAGAGCCAGCATGACAGAACAGCTTTAGTTGTCACTTCTGTCTTTTGGAATGACTAAAAGGACACTTTGGCCGTTGCAATGTGGGGAGGTGCGGTTGTGTAGTATGTATTCTAAGGTGTCTTCCACATGTGTTGGATGTACACAGCCTTTCTAAATAGTCCTAATAAATCTTCATCCAAAAGTACCGACCATCCTAAAATGTAGCCGTGGGACTGTCTTGTCTTGTTGCGTGTGTGTGCACTTTGAGACTTTGAAAGTATCGACATCTCAGGCCGCCTCCATCGGTGCAGTTGAGCATTCAGTGGAGCTTCTGTCAAAATGGAATAATGCACTGAATCAATATTGAATATCCACGGGTGCCTGCGTCTGCTCCGTCAGTTGTCAATTCCTCCAGCCTAAAAAGGCACACAGCTCCTATTTCTTTGCATCACATTTCCTACGCTGCAGGGGCTTTATATTTCATGAAAATGGGGCTCGCTGTTTGAAGGTGTGTTTGTAACCGACAACATGCAAATATGACTTTCTTGAATTGTACTCGGGGTTTTGTGGAGTGTGTGTGTGTGTGTGTGTGTGTGTGTGTGTGGCTCAGGCCAGTTTGAGCCTAGTTACAGAATAACAATTTGGATTTGCTCTGAAGTGGTGCCATCTAGCTCCCGCAGAACTGTTAAGTTGCCCTTGAGCAACTTGCCAAACACCCGACTACCCGGAACATGCGTTCATGCAATGGGCCATGCATTTGTATGATTGTGGTCTATTTTGTTCACTCTTTAACACTGTGATCAATTTCCTTTTCCCCACATGGATGAGATTGTGCTTTAATTACTGCACCCACTACTCACTGCATTCTAATTGTTTTTAAACCCGCCAATCGGGTTGCATGGTTTGGCTTGCAGCGCTCACCAGACGACGCTTGTAAACAAATATTGCAAACAATATGGGGTGTGGTAACAGGTAACAATGAAAAGTAAATGACAGGCAGCGGTAACAGAAACTCATTTTAGGTGGCTGATTGCACTTTTTTGTATTGATTTTATTGAATCCTATAATATGCTTGTGATTTTTTTTCCCCACTTCTCATGTTCTTATTTTATGCTCTTGGAAACTGCATCAAAAAGTAAACGGTAAAAAGCACCAGTGTTGCACTATTACTCTCATTATTATATAATTATTAATATGCGATCATTATTATACACAATGCACTTTCTCGCCTTTAGTTAGTCCAGAACGCTGCGGCACAGTTTTTAACACAAAGCAAAAAAAGGGAGCACATCACCCCGATATCCGCTATGGTTTTTAGAAGTGATTTGAAAATGTTTTTGTTCCTAAGGCGTTGAAGGGACTAGCCCCTCATTACACGTCAGACCTCAGTCATGCAAACTTATACTCCAGCATGTTCATTGACATCCGAAGGCCAGCTCCAACTAGTGGTGCCTAAGACAGGACTTAAGACTAGGGGGGAATCAGACCTTCTCTGTGGTCGTGTAACTCTCTCCCCCTCATGTAAAAACGGCCCCCACTTTGGACCGCTTCAAGCCTCATCTATTATTTTCTAACTCGGTTTAAATGCTTTCATTTATTAGTTTTTACTGTATTAAATTGTTCATTTTACTCACTTATTGTTTTACTACTCTGTGCAGCACTTTGGAAATTGTATTTATAAAATGTGCTACAAAAATAAAGTGGATTGGATCACTGAATTGCTGTATGGCGCTGTTTCGCGGTGCACGTAGGCTGGCTGGCCTCTGACTGTTTTGCAGCGAAACACTGACTTTATTGAGTTGTTACTGTCTCAGATATATGCTCGTCTAGTTTATGCATTTTAATCAGGATTATAGCTTTGTTGTCAAACGAAGTGTCATAATTATAGGCTAAATATTCATCTCTACAGTCATATATTCTCTCAACTGGCATTTCATTAGGCATACCATCAAGTATGTGACAGTAATTTTTAATTGCAGTGCATCATACTCAGGTGATTATCCAGAATTTCCCACAGGACTGCAATCTGTGATGGTGGTGGTGCGGAGTACTAGATTACCTTGGCCATGACGCACATGCATGCAGTTGTAATGGAGGCTGCAGGGGACAGGGATACCATAGTGGGAAAGACAAAGACTGAGTAAAAAAACATGAAACGCAAAACAAATCGATCTATTATTTTTACTGCTTATCCTCACTGGGGTCTCGGGTGTGCTGACTTTGGCTGGACTGTTCGCCAGCCAGTCGCAGAGCAAACCAAATATGTTTACAAATACAAATGAAGTCTCTTCTGTCCCTTTTTTTAATGTCACAAACAAAACTGAGTCTCCTGGAAGTGCCTTAGATGGGGGAGGGGAGCACGGCAGCACCCGCTGCTTGTTGAGAAGAGCAATTGCTTTCATGTCTGCTAAAGTATCCAGTTAGGCCAGAAAAAAGTTGCTTGATTTGTCACTTAACAAAGAGAAGAGAGAAGGAGTGAAAGTCGTGAAGTTTGCCTAAGCCTCCTGCCACGTCCTCCTATTCTCTGGCAGACCGGGTGTGTGTGAGGAGTGCTAAGAAGCAGACTTACAACGTACACCACCACCCAGTAGTGACTTATAACGACTAGCTACACTTACAAACAGGCGCCCAAAGACAGACCTGTTTATGAGTGAGGGTGAACAAGTAGTGCCACATTTTTTGCTGGCGGGCCCCATAATTGTATGTATGGCAAACACTGCGATATATAAACTATAATACAATATGTTAGAACGGTTGCAATAATAAACAATAATGAATAGTAGTGCCAAAAATCTTTGTAAGGATGCAGGTTTACCTAACCACAGTGTTCTGTGCATTATAGACAGTGCAATAAAAAAAAAAAAGTCCTCAATCCGTCAAGTTCTGTCAAAGTCGACTGTAGTAATAGAATGAAGTCTTTGTCGAGCAGCCCCAAGCAAGTTTCAGCCTGTCGGTGAAAGTGTAGGATTGTGTTGCATAAAGGAAACTCTTTTCACCGTCTCTGTCCGTCAGTGTCACAAAATGAGCGATGGCGCTCCGTATGGTCCCGACTGCAACATCAGCACGTTCACAGCTCGCGCTTACAACTTGGATGTCTTTATTTCCAGCAGTGGCGGTCACCCCGTACGTCTTTGAAGTTGTAACAACCAGAAGGTAGAACAGCAAGTCATTTCAGAGTCCTGTCCAATTGGCTGCAGACCTGTAGACCCAGAGCTCTTGTACTGTTGTTTTGAAGAATCTTCTAGACTCCCCACACGTGGAATATCAAGCAATACCCAAACAAAAGCATGTTTACTAACTAATTAGCAGAGATTATTAGCCCGCTGTGTAAATAGAATATATAAGTTCTCTATAAGGCATCACTTTCTCTTGTTGAGTTTGCAATGCTTTGGTCTTTCGCTGTTTTGTGTGTTGCTGTATGGAGGATATAAAGTCTGTGGCTTTGCCAGGTAACGGGGAACAAAAATTATATGTTGTGCAGATCGAGAAATGTATGCATTGTGTTTGTGTTTTTTTGATGTCCTTTATTTCTCAAAGAGTGTAGCAAAAATATGAATGCTGTATTTAATACACTGCATGGCCAAAAAAAAGCTCATACACTGTAATATTTGGTCTGAGGGCCTTTAGCTTTGGTTACGGCACACATTCGCTGTGGTATTGTTTCCATAAGCTTCTGCAATGTCACAAGACTTAGTGGTGTGAAAAACTGTTTGCCCCCCTTCCTGACTTTTCATTCTTTTGCATGTTTGTCACACAAAATGTTTCTGATCATCAAACACATTTAATATTAGTCAAAGATAACACAAGTAAACACAAAATGCAGTTTTTAAATGAATGTTTTTATTATTTAGGGAGAAAAAAATCCAAACCCACATAGCCCTGTGTGAAAAAGTAATTGCCCCTGCACCTAATAACTGCTTGGGCACCCTTAGCAGCAATAACTGCAATCAAACGTTTGCCATAACTTGCAACAAGTCTTTTACACGCTCTGGAGGAATTTTGGCCCACTCATCTTTGCAGAATTGTTGTCATTCAGCTTTATTTGAGGCTTTTCTAGCATGAAGCGCCTTCTTAAGGTCATGCCACAGCATCTCAATGGGATTCAGGTCAGGACTTTGACTAGGCCACTCCAAAGTCTTCATTTTGTTTTTCTTCAGCCATTCAGAGGTGGATTTGCTGGTGTGTTTTGGGTCATTGTCCTGCTGCAGCACCCAAGATGGCTTTAGCTTGAGTTGACCAACAGATGGCCGGACATTCTCCTTCAGGATTTTTTGCTAGACAGTAGAATTCATGCTTCCATCTATCACAGCAAGCCTTCCAGGTCCTGAAGCTGCAAAACAAGCCCAGACCATCACACTACCACCACCATATTTTACTGTTCTTTTTATGAAATGCTGTGTTACTTTTACGCCAGATGTAACGGGACACGCACCTTCCAAAAAGTTCAACTTTTGTCTCAACCACAAGATATTTTCCCAAAAGTCTTGGCAGTCATCATTTTGTGTTCAATTATGTAATCTTTGACTAATAGTTAACTACTTTTTATGAGCAGAAACTTTTAAGTGTGACAAACATGAGGAAGGGGGCAAATAATTTTTCACACCACTGTATTTCATTCATTTTCCACCAAGATCTTGCATTGATGATGGTGGAGTCTGACCGTTGCGCAAAACCTTCTCCAGCACATCCCAAAGATTCTCAATGGGGTTAAGGTGTGGACTCCATGTGTGAAATGTAAGTCTCATGCTCCCTGAAGCACTCTTTCAAAATTTGAGCCCGATGAATCCTGGCATTGTCGTCCTGGAATATGCCCGTGCCATCAAGGAAGAAAAAAATCCACTGATGGAATAAGCTGCTCATTCCGTATATTCAGGTGACCTCATTCTTTCAGCACCTACTGTATTGTTGCTGAACCTAGACCTGACCAACTGTAGCTCTACCTATTTGCTTAGTTCAAATCCAGGTGGCCACTTTTTTTTGGCCAGGCAGTGTATTTGTAACAATCACAAGAGATTTATACATGTGAGTGAGGGCATTCCATCTTTATTTGAGAAGGCATACTGCTCAGCAGACGAGGTTGTTTTTCTGGTTTCAGGGTGCTAATGTTAACACATAGAAGTAGCAGCCTGACACAATTGGACTTTCTCACCCGCAGGTTTTTGTAGTCTGTCAACAAAGTCTCATCTTCCTACCTGTGGCCGGTCCCCGCCTTGAGGACCTCGCAAGACAAATACTTTCAGTCACCTGCTGGCCACTAGCACAATTAGCTTTCTCTGGGCAAAAGGACCACCCATCACCCCCAGACGTACCCACAACTAGTGCTCCCTCGGTGGGTGGGGGAGGGGAAAGCAGGCAGCATACCAGGGTGCCGTTACCCCCAGATATGAAGCTGCAGGCCGTCATGGAGAACCTGCACAGACAGCAGAGGGCCAAGCTGATGATGGAGCAGCAGCTTCAGGAGCAAGCAGCCATCCAGCATTCACAGATCCACACCAGTGGAGGCGCGGGCGATGAGTCGATAAATCCTGACAACGAGCAGGCCCAGTTGGTGGCCCTGGCGGCCATGCGTGCGGCTGCGGCTGGATTGCAGCGGGTGTCTGACAGCCGCATGACGGAGCGCAGTAGCGGCAGTGAGGAGGAAGGCGAAGACGACGATAATGAAGGAGAAGAGCAGTACAAAGAAATGATGGGGTCTGATGAGGAAGAGCAGATGTAAGTAGTAGATATTTGGTTGACTTCAAGAGCTTTTAAAAGACAACCGTCTATTTTGAACCACCACACAGCAAACAGAAGTGGGATGAGGAGGACTTTGAAGGTGAGGTGGAAGAAGACTTTGACGACGACCTAGCAGAGGAAGGTCTGCCGACAGGCCACAATGCAGTGGTGCCTGGGAAAGGCATCCTCCTGCTGCCTCACCGCCAGTTCCACTCTCACTCCCAGCTGCTGAAGGCTCGGCCCAGCATTGACCAAGATCCACGTGCAGCCGTCCTGCCTCTGAACGCCACACACAGCCACCACGGGGGCCAAGACCACGGGGAATGGACCTATGAGGAGCAGTTCAGACAGGTAGGATTGTACTCCCGTTATTATTGTTATTTAATTATTTAATTGGTGTATCTGCACGAAATAGTAATGGACGGTGTGGAGAGTTATTCTGACAGACAAACGTAAGCAAAAACATCAAAAGCACAACAAAAGGCATATTTAGAGGTGTCTGCTAAAAAAGTTTGCCACGCTGACACCTTTTGCGACTTTTTCTGGCAGACCAGGTATCTTAACAGAGAAGCCTGAGGGTAAGGAGCTCGGCCATCCGGGAGGATCTCAAAGTACAGTTGCTGCTCCTCCACATGGGGAGGAGCCAGCTGAGGTGGCTCAGGCATCTAGTCCGGACACCTTCCTTGTGAGGAGAAGGCTCCAGGGCAGATCTAGGACATGCTGGAGGGATTATGTCTCACAGCTGGCCTGGGAACGCCTTGGAGTCCTTCCTCTGGAGGTGGAAAAGGTGGTCGGGGACCGGCAAGTCTGGACTGCTTCCCCTGTGACCCGGGCCCGGATAAGCGGAGCAAAATAGAATGGTATGGAGGTGATTGTAGCCCATTTTGCCATTGTGTAGAAACATTACATCTTTTTTTTAACCTGTGATATGTTCTAAGTACAATTTAACAAGAAAACTTTGAAAAGAACAGTAGTAGAAAAAACTGGCAGAAATTTACAAGAAAAAAGTCCGAAAGTTGTAAAAAAGAGTTGTAATTTTATGAGAATAATATGATATTATGAGGAAATATAATGCCATTTTGGTATAAATATAAATAAAAGAAGTGCTATTTTTTTAAAAGTCATAAAGAGTTTTTAATGTTACAAATTAAGTTATAATGTTATAAGAATAAAGTAAAAACCTTATCTGAATAAAGTCAAAATTTGCGAGAAGAATGTGAAGAGTTTCATTAAAAAAAAACAACAGCAGAAATTGAGAAAATAGCTGTAATTTTACTAAAATAAAGTCCAAATATTGATGGTAAAAGTTGTAGTTTTAACGGGAATTACAACTTTTACGAGATTAAAGAACAAATTATGTCATTTGACAGCACAGTTTAAATTTATAGGAAAAAAAATCATATTTGTATTAAAGATGTAAAATCATGAGAAACAAAATCAAATAATTATGTTGGGGAATAACTTATAACTAATATTACGGGAAGAAAGTCATCATTCAACAAAAAGAAAATCTTTAGAAAATATTTCAGAAGAATGTAGAAAAAAAGGTTGATACTAATAATAATGAACGAGTTATGTGCTTTATCAAAGCGCTTACACTGAGCTCGTCATTATTCATTCACACCACACTTGGTGATGGTCAGCCACTATGGAGCCACAGCCGCCCTGGGGCAGACTGGCGGAAAGCGAGGCCGCCAGTGTGCGCCATCAAACCCTCCGACCACCACCTTCATACTAGGCAATGCGGGTGAAGTGCCTTGCCTAAGGGTATAGCACATCGACATGTCTTGGTTTACCAAATATTAAAGTGGCCCTTGCATCCTTTGCATTGTTCCGTGTCTGGCCCTCAGTGGATAACGGCAGCCTTGACCTATGTTGACCTTTTTAGTATGTTTAAGCAGTTACGGTTGGCCAATGGCCGTCAGCTACGTCTGACCCTCGCACGGCGCCGCTCATAACCAAATGTTACTTTCTCAGCTGCACAGGGTGGCAAGTTCACACCAGCTTGAAGGCATGTGCTGCTATACCTTTCTGTTGGTCTATGACACCGGACATCGGGATCCCTTGCATGTGTTGAGGCATTTGGCAACGTCAGAGGTGTTCCAAGCGGCTGTGGCGTAAAATCTATGGAAGGGAAAAGGCCCAGTTCCTGTCACAAACACAAGCTGAGTGCGGAGGGAAGAGACAGGAGAGGGCATGTTACCATCTTTACGCTGCTTTCAGCTTTTACTACACCCAACCAGTGCTTACTGTAAATAAGCCAGTGGGTTGCATTTTGTAAGCGAGGGAATAATACAGGCTCATGTATTGTAGTCATTTAATGTCTACAACAAAAGGGCTCCCTCGTGCACAGAGTGAACTCTCCGCCAGCTGCTTGACACGCACACACATGGCAATGTACTCAACCTGGCAAAATGATTGATTTGATTTGCATTTATTGTGCGAAAATGAATGTGTTTTTTTATCGTCCCGGGCCTAGTGCCCACTAGACATTTTATTTCGGAACGAGGAATCTTGAAATCTTGCGAGAAAAACCAGCATGAATCGTTCCACTGAATGTCAATGAAATGGTGCAACAATGCTTGACTGGTACTTGTCATTATTTGAATTCAGCACGTGTCCCCGGTTTACAGGTTTGTCTTTTCAACCGTAGATTGCAAATTCAGACCTACGTCTTGTGATTGGAGTGTATGGAATGTAAGATATGTGCTTTGCTTTTGTAAACATCCCGTCTGTCAGCGTCTCGGCTCATAGCCGTGAAGTGACTGCAGCAGACGCTTGTGTGTCGAGACGGTCGGCATGCTGGGTGACAAGATAGTGCAGATTTTTATTTTATTTTTTTTGTCTTGTCCAGCATCATAACAGCTGAATGGGAGTCAAGCTGCCTTTAAATGCTGAGCAAAATTGCTTTGCCATGGGAGACTTCATAATCCAAATGAGTCTCCCTTGAACCACATTTTGATGCCGGACCTGACCTGAAAAGGGACGGGTGGGGGGTGGGGTGGGGGATATAAGAAAGGGTGCAGAAGAACCTCACAAACATATTTCAACCATATTATAAACAACCATGATAATCAAGATTTCAGCAACAACCAGAACAGTCAGAGCAAAATGAGCAAAAATACAGGGGAAAGAAGAAAATAATAATAATAATAATACTAATATTCATGTACACACATTCATATACACACACATATATATACATGTATATATACACACACACATATATACATATACACATATTTGTACACGTATACATACATGTGCACATACACATATCCATGCAGTACATACATACACACATACAGTGTGCATATATATGTATACACACATACATACATACATATTTACTAATAATGATAAACATACAAGAAAAACAACGAGAAAAAAAACAGAACCTCTTGAACAATGACCATCCAGATGACACGTGCGACAATTCTACATTAAATCTAAATTAGTCTAAATTGATTCTCAGGGAAAAAGGGGATATCACTAAACGGTAAGCCCTCATTTGTCACTGTTCGAGATGGGAAGCCATTCGCTGTTAGAGAATACATGAAATTGTTCATAAAAATATCAGAGCATTTGTTCTCCCAGTTAAAAAACCATTCATTCATCCATTTTCTATGCCGCTTATACTCATTAGGGTCGCGGGTATGCTGGAGCCTATCCCAGCTGGCTTTGGGTGGGAGGCGGGGTACACCCTGGACTGGTCGCCAGCCAATCGCATGGCAATTAAAAAACCAAAAACAGGAAAATAAAAGAATGTCTCTTTGCAAAGAAGGTAAAGAACAGGATCAATAGAATGCAGGAAAAAAACACGGCTGTGCAGATATATCAACTCTGATTGGCGTTTTTATCTGGAAGTTGGCTACTTTTTAAATTTGATTTCAAATGATGTAGCCGCATTTTTGTTTGTTGAATTTTGTGCATGTTACAGGTAACATTCACAAGACTACAGTTGTTAAACATCATGTTGTGAGGCTCTTTACTGGAAGAGGAGACAAAATGGGTCTTCGGATGGTAAAGGTTCCCGACCCCTGCTCTAAATGGTCTTTGCAGATTTATTTTAAGGTGCCTACAATGAACCCATGTATCAATCTTTCCACCTCTTAAGTAAAGCTTCTGGGCCGCACGGTGGCTGAGTGGTTAGCACGTTGGCCACACAGTCAGGAGATCTGGAAGACCTTCAAATCTCCGTTGGGCATCTCTGTGTGGAGTTTGCATGTTCTCCCCGTGCGTGTGTGGGTTTTCTCCGGGTACTCCGGTTTCCTCCCACATTCCAAAAACATGCACGTTAGCTTCATTGGCCACTCTAAATTGATGTATGAATGTGAGTGTGAATGTTTGTTTGTCTATATGTGCCCTGCGATTGGCTGGTGACCAGTCCAGGGTGTACCCCGCCTCCTGCCCAAAGCCAGCTGGGATAGGCTCCAGCATCCCCGCGACCCTAATGAGGATAAGCGGTATAGAAATTGAATGAATGATCTAAAGCTTCCATCAGAGTAGCATTTTCAACCCAACAATATACTGTACTTGTTTTTTCATTTTGCTTTTTCGAGAATTCCATATCGTGTTGTCTGAAAACATCATGGAATTGCTTTTAATGGTGGTAATGTTGCATTTTATTGTGCTTGTTGTTATTATGTTATTGTATGTTGATGTGGTTTTGTGGACGGTGTAGTAATGGCGTGATATATTATATTTTTATCGCCATTTTCTACAGATATTGGTATCAACGTTATTGCTACGGCTGATATTATACTACAGTATGTGCTTTGTGTGGGTATTGTGGACTTGTGGGACTGATGTGGGCGTGGCAACCCAGAGCCTGCGTATGCCGTTCGTGACTGTGCTCTCGTAGTGTACGTTTTAGGCTGGACCCCCTTGAAAACGAGATGGTTCATCTCAAGGGGCTAATAAATGTGTTCAATCAATTTGATTCATTGATTTTACCTGCACAAAGTAGACGTCCAATTGGTCGTACCCTTTCTCAATATAGGAATGTGTTCTAAAGGTATAGTCCAATACTCTTTGTAATGCTAGAGAAGAAAGATCATGAATGAGAAATACCTTTTGAGGTATAAAAAAACCCCTCCTTGAAGTCTTTTGCCACTGTGGCGTTTGCAGGAGGACGAGACATCGGCAATGACAGTGGAGCGTGTGGAAGCAGCGTATTAAAAACATTAGTCTGCAGTATATGCTGATAGTTGCAAGAGTGGCCTTGTGAAGGCACTTCGCTGCTGCACATAACCTACACTCAGCGGCTCAGTGCTTGGTGCATAATTTCATGTTTAGGATGAGAACCTTTGGGGGGGGCACTGGGTGGACAGAAAAGAGTTAAATTTGTTTAGCTTATTTTCGGCCAAGTGGGTGGGGGCGCCGGAATGTGCCTGAGGGAGGGTGATAATGTGGCTACTTGGAAGCTCAAATCCCCGGCAGAGACCTCGTGTGCTTCTATCAGTCGGCTGCAGTGGCGGCTCTTCCAAACTGACGACTTCTCCCTTTGCGTTAACTTTATAAGACGTGTAGCTCACACCTTATCTTGATGGGGGGAACGGAATGAGAGCGCTACTGTATGTGCTAGAAAGGTCGATTTGACCGTTTACCGTCATTTACAGCCATCGGATTAGACCCTCGTGATCGGATTGCCATGAACCCAAATCGCCAATCCCACAGACAAAAAATAAACCTGAAGCAAGTATTGTTTTAGGATCAGTTTATGTGATATTAATTATAAGAGCCATTTGTTAATTGTAACGGTAACTTGGGTTGTTATGGCTAACATGTTGACCTAATGATTCAAGAACTAGTAATTTGAGGATATTGCTGAAGAGTACAACTTTTTATCCTAATTTTTATGTCATAATTTCATAATCAATATGCACGCGTGCAACATTATCCTGAATGTGCGTGCACATTTTAAAGTCCAGGGTGTGTAGCCATTTTTCAATCTTAACAATGTATCAGAGAGCAAGATTGGTCATTTTCTGGTATTTGTTTTAGTCCACTAAAATCTTAAACTAAACTAAACTCCTTGACCCTGTTTGAGGATGTACAGGAGTGAGCATGCACAACATCTAGCCCTAGATAGACCCTAAACTATAGATGAACAGACTATGCAGTCTGGAGTTGTGACAGTGATTTATGTCAGATTTTCCAGTTTTGTCCTTATTTGTTGAATATTTCCAGCCCTTCCCTTATCACTCTAGGAACTCAATTATTAGGTGATCTTAACACCAGCAACGCGTATACTGTACTGTATGTTTAATGCAGATATTCTTCTTTCTTTTTTGCAATGGCGCACCCCTCATATATTGTGATCAATGCGGCCAAATAAGCAATCTCCTCATCAGGCCAAATAGGTCCAGGGGCCACGCGGCGCCTTTGAAGTTTCTCCTTGGCAGCAGGACAGATGGAGCCCAGATGGACAGTAAAGAAGGGATGTCTTTAAAAATTCATGGCACTCACCCTGATCGGGGTGAGTGGAGGGTGTTTGGCATTAAACATTAAATTGCCCACACACACACGCACACACATTGTGAGAAGGGGGATGGGGTTGATTGGGAATAGAGGAAGTATAGCTTGAATAGGAGCCAAGTGGGAGCGACACTTATTGCCTGTTGTTGTTTTTTGCTGATACAGCTGTCTGATAAGTGCTCTTCAGCTTTGTGTTCTACTGCAGTCTTGCACAAACCCCTGCCTGGTCTGTCTTCTGTCACGTTATACAAACTTCTGCATTGCCACTCAGCGATAATTGAAAGTGAAACGCTGGGGAACAGATGCGGATCTTTTTATTCTCATTGTTGCACTTTTGACTCTTTCCACTCCCATTTACTCAATTTATGCACTGAAATGATGCTTTTTTTTTTTAGTTACCAAAAAACTCTTTCATCAATTCTACTCATTATTCTAAAAACTGGGGTTGCTTAAAAATTTTTTTTTTTTAATTCAGTATTTTCATGAATAAATCATGCTGTTTTGTGGTTGAATACAGTCTGTTAGTCAAAACATGCATATTTAAGTATGCCTTTTTACATAAATTAAAAAAATATTCTAAATCTCTAAATACGGAATGCTACTAGACACACAAATTCACAGCCGGGTCTGGAACCAATTAACCACAATAAGTGAGGAATTACTGTGGTCCAAACTGTATGAAGGACTCTGAAAGAATTATCATCTGCATTCTTTGTCAGCGGAACGTTTAATTGCCTGCTCGCATCCCTGAGCGGTGATCTGGATGTAACAAAAGGAAAACACGGCTAAATGGTTGTTGTACGTCCGAGGTTCTTCCTGGGGGGCGAGGAGCAACAAAACCACAGCAAGTTGGTGTTGAGCTTTGAAATAGTGCCAAGTAGAGTGTGTTGCACTTCTGTCAAGGCCGTTTTGACAGAAGCACTGTGCAGTATTTGACGCAGGTCCAGCGCCTTGCAAGCGGCCGAGTGCTGATACCAAGAAACTGGCAGCCATTCAATAAGGAGACGGAAGGTGGGGGTTGAAGTAGGAATGTAAACAAAGATTGTGCTAAACTGTCGTGCGGCTATATCTTAAATTGTGTTGATAATATTTAATTTCGCTCATCAAGCTCCCTGATGACGATGATGATGTCGTAACCCCAAGCTCTTTCTTGTGATGGCCCACATGTGCCATCGTCCTTGCACCACATTGTGTGAAACAAGTATTTTCCCACCAAAACAAAAAATAAAGGGCGCTGCCTCGTGTTATAATGCCAGCAGAGAAGTAGACGTATGAATGCTTGGAGCTGTCGACGGACAGACGTGCACGCTCTCGAGCAATAACCCGCATAAAGGCATTCATTTGAACCAAAGCTCTGAAATTGTGACATGGCCGCCGCACGTCCGTGAGAAGGTAGCGTGTGCTGAAAGGTTTCAGCCTCGAAAGATTCAATTAAGGTCCGGGTCAAACATTGACATTCTTAACCGAGCATTTTCAAGGGCGCGCTTTGTTTGCAATGTCACCGGACTGGCTGGCTGGCTGTAAAATATGTTTTCATAATGGCTGCACAAAGAAACGCTAAAACATGATTGATGCAAACTTGTTATTGTCCCTAAGAAATCTTATATACTGTAGTTGTCAAGGCAAGGCGTTTTGTTCCTCCGCGTTACACCCACACTGCAAGGATGCCATGGTGTACCTCCACGCCTGGACACTCCACAAATATATCAGTAAGTGAAGCTGTTAGTGAGCAATCATCATTTGTAGTTCACCCACCTCACATGGCTGGCATATCGACACCGCACAGGTTGTGCACTTTAACTGCACTTTAACCAGTCACTGTTTAGTGTGACCACCATTTGCTCGAATACCGCATGCCTCCCCGCACCATAACCCCACTGCCACAACACGGGTACATTTGACTGTATTCTTGGAGAGCCGCTTGAAACCTAAACTTCTCTTGGAGATTAATAAAGTATCTGTCGGTTTTGAATGCACAAAGACGCTGTGGCGGGAGCCTTGTGTCATTCAGCATCATGTTGCAGCATGATAATGCCCCGTCCTATGTTGCAAGGATCTGTACACAATTCCCGGAAGCTGAAAGCATCCCAGTCGTTGCATGGCCATCATACTCACCCGGCATACCATCAATTCAGCATGTTTGGGATGCCCTAGTCTAGATCCCTGGGTCCCAAAGAGGGGTATGCGTATTCCCAGAGGGGTACATGGGGAAAAAAACAACAACACAATAAGCGCCTAGCACTCCCAATTACAAGTACGCCTGAACGCCTCATGGCGCCAGGAGAAAGAAGAAGTGAGACGGAGCATATGAACAAATAAGTAAGTTTGATGATTATATTTTCTGCATTAAGAGTGTTTCCTCTTGAAGATTTCATTTACACTTGTGTTCCAAAAGTGAGCATTATTGTTGGTTGTATTTTTGTGTTTAACTTCGGATATCACTTTATTGTGATTGCCAACTTTCTCCTTCACTTTGCTAGGAAATGAATATGCAGTCCTAAAATTTGTTCCAGCCCCCTGGAAAACAGTCATATGAAGTGTAAATATTGTAGCCACCCCAAAAAAATTTAGTTCATTAACGACAAAATCATCGTTTATATGTGCATCAGTGTTAAAAAAACAAAACAATGAAAAACTATAATAATAATGACACTTTGCCTTTCGGGTTGAGCGAGGTCAGCTTGTATGGCCGTGCAGTGCATTCAAAATTCCGAATGTATATTTTTTGGCTAAATGGGACATAAATATCGTCAAATATGAAGTTGTGTGTGGACACGATTTTTTTCATAAACGGAGGGGAGAAATATGCGGTTTTACAAATACCCTGCTACGTGTGGACAAGGCCTCATTCACCGAGTTGAACTCCCAACGAACAGGTTTGGAGCCGGGGGGGCAATAAGAATTGCCACCCCTGCCCGTCGCCTCTCACTGCTGGCAACACCAGAGTGGAATAAAGTCCAGCCCCTCTCGAAAGGACTCGTTCCAGAGCCCTTGCGTCCATGCAAGGATGCTCCTAATCGAATGTGGAGCCTTTCACAGCAGTGGAAGACGCCATGTCACAGAGTGCTTTTTCACCGACCTGGAAATTCCATGTACTCTCTCATCCAACGTCTCCGTAAAGAAGAAGTCCACCATGGAAGTCCATCATATTATCTTCCCTTCAAAACTTACTCTAGATTTGTCAGATCAAAAAAGGATTCCTTCATAAGACTAAAAAACATGACATCAGCGTTCACGTCACTGCTCCAATACACTACGTCTTGAATCTGCACTCTTGTGTGATGGAAAATGTAGTTCTTTTAGCCGAAAATGAGTCGCATCATTATTCGTAGCATGTGAAAAAAAATGGAAGCAGTTCAAACCCTCACTCTATCACAGTTTTATATTAGTTTAAGCTTGGGGGCACATTCAAGATTGTAGTACATGTAGGTGTGTGTGTGTGGGAGAACATGGGAGGTGGGCGGTGTGAAAGTCCGAGCACCAGTGGGGGGCGGGAATTGTGGGGGTATGGGCGATAGGGTACGCAGTCGGGGTTGGGAGGCCAAACTCAGGGCCTCCAGTAATAATCGACACTATTAACATTATTTCAGTAATTATATGGCGTAATAATGTGAGCACATAGTGTCAAAAGCAATAAACTATCATTTCTTAAGAGTATTTAACATTGTAATTGGAATATTGAGAGCTTTAGATAAAATAAACATAATGAATTCAACCAACCAAAAGGGCAAAAATACAATGAAAATAAAATAAACTATGAAAAAAAAAACCACTCCATGAAAAGCACAACAAAGTTCAACAAAGTGTTAAGACCAAAGAATAAAGACCAGGAATGAGCACATCAGAGGGACAGCCCATGTTAGAGGTTTTGGAGATAAAGTCAGAGAGGCCAGATTGAGATGGTTGGGACATGTCCAGAGGAGAGATAGTGAATATATTGGTAGAAGGATGCTGAGTTTTGAATTGCCAGGCAGGAGGCCTAGAGGAAGACCAAAGAGGAGGTTTATGGATGTAGTGACATGAAGGTAGTTGGCGCGAGAGAAGAGGATACAGAAGACAGGGTTAGAGGGAGGCAATTGATTTGCCGTGGCGACCCCTGAAGGGATAAGCCCAAAGCAAAAGAAGATCTGTACTTTAAACAACTGCATATCATTTAGCCGAGGTTTCAGGGATTGAGTGACTTAACTGTCTTCCTGTTAATGATACTGTATACTTTAACCTCAAATGAAGTATCAAAGTATTGCTATTTGGACTGGAGAATGCATTTTGGAGCCTAAAGACTCAAATCCCTACTCATTACATAAACAATCAAATGTTTTACCTGTTTGTGACTTCATGCTTCACCGATGACGTTTTGTTGAGATTTTGCACTTTGTTCAGCAGTCGTGGAATGCGCCATCTGCTGGACACGTAAAAAGTCGGTCAGTTACAGTGCCTGTGTTTGCCTGGGGCCGGCGGCTTAGCTCCTCACCCTCAGTCATTGGGTTTGAGTTTGGGATGTCAGCTGGTCACTGCGGATTATGATGGGTTTGATCCATCAAAACAATGTTGAATGCCACGGCAGTCACACCGATCTATTGTTGCTGCTAACTGTGTGCACGAGGGGGAGGAGCAGGCTGCACAATGAGTGGGGCGAACAATGATGGATTCATTATCGATGTCAGCTTGTGGCGTCACGTATGCGCCGTTTCGGCCACACTGCTGTTGGGTCCACTGTTTCCAGAAGGAGGAAACTATGAAATCGCACACAGTGAACAGAGCTTGTTTGCTTTGTGACTTATAGAAGTCAATTGCATTATACTCTATTACCAAGGTCTGTGGTTGTACGTTTTAGTTATCCCCCGATTGAAAAGCTTTGCCTATGATTGACCTCATTAAATACGTGTGCAGAACAGTACATTCTGAAAACTCCCGGATTCTGTAGATTCGCTACAGACAGACATTTTTCATTCATTCATTCATTCATCCATTTTCTATGCCGCTTATCCTCATTAGGGTCGCAGGGATGCTGGAGCCTATCCCAGCAGACTTTGGGCGAGAGGCGGGGTACACCCTGGACTGGTCACCAGCCAATCGCAGGGCACATATAGACAAACAAACATTCACACTCACATTCATACCTATGGACAATTTATAGTCGCCAATTAACCTAACATGCATGTTTTTGGAATGTGGGAGGAAACCGGAGTACCCGGAGAAAACCCACACACGCACGGGGAGAACATGCAAACTCCACACAGAGATGCCCAACGGAAATTTGAACCCAGGTCTTCCAGATCTCCTGACTGTGTGGCCAATGTGCTAACCACTCATCCACCGTGCGGCCCATTTTTAATTCCTTAATTATTATTTATTATGACTGTTCTCATATGTTTACAGTGACTACAACCTTGACTCCTATTCCACTCCCTTGTTATTCTGTCTATCATTTAAAACCTGCAACGACTACGATTGGAATACAGAAAGTGAACGACTAAATTGTAGCTGATGTGAAACTTTACTTCTTCCTACTTCTTTTTGGACACGTGGGACTGTCAATTGTACAATGTAAGCTATTTCTAACTTGTAGGGATGTCCCGATCTGATCTGCAGATTGGACAAAATTAGGTTCCGCCACGAGATCAGGCCAATCAAGTTGCCGTACAATGTTGGTAACCCTGGGCCACACTCCAACACGGTAGGCGCGGTAAATGCGCCGTAAAGCTGGTTGCCGCTTGGCTCCCGCCACCCAGTAGAAGAAGAAAAGGCAACACCACCATGCAGACGGGTCGGCGGGGTTCCGTGGTGAAGTTAGTTTCACGTTGGACGCTGGATATTTGGCTCCGTAGCTACAGCGGTGGATTCTCCGCACTGTGCCCGGACTCTTTTGTGACGGTGCTGGGAACTTGCACGGGAAGTGCCACTCAAACCAGTGGTGGTTAATAGGGACCATCAACAAATTACTATTGCGTTGAGGAGAGTTTGATAAAAAATGTTGTGTATTGTAAATCACACCACAAGATGATCTATAACTATGTCAGATGATTAGTCCTACCCGAAAAGTATTTTGCACGGCCATTTTTTTAAACTTGATTTTTTATTGGATGGATTTTAATTGAACCTTTTATTGGATTAGCGACCTGACTCTCATTGACTCTGCATTGTTTTGAGTGCTTTGTAGAGCTACTTAATAACCATATTCAAATCCACAAATCTATGTTTGGAACAAAAGCTTATTTAAAAAATTAAGAAAGGGATCGGTAGCAGATCGGATCAGCAAGACAAAAATATGGCATTGGATCAGAAGCCCAAACATGTGGGGCAGGACATCCCGGGTAACTTGTATGGTATGTTCAAAATAAATTCAACCATTACCACTATCATTAGTATCATAATTTGTTAATTAAAGCTTGCCACTAACAAAAACCCCAAATTCAGTATCTCATAACATTTGAAAAATGATCAAAGTTCAGTATTGTATCAGCAAAAACTTACTTAGCCTTTAATCGGTCTTTTAGTCTGTACATTATTGAGATTAATTTGAATATAATCCATGTACAGTGATCCCCTGTTTGTTGTGGTTAATTGATTCCATGATAAATTTCAGCAAAGTAGGATTCCTTATTTTGAAATGGATTGTTTTTGTAGTTTTGGAGCGCATAGGAACCTGTTTACATCCTTTTTAAATACGCATTTTGTTTTATTAGAACCTTTTAGACATGAAATATCACCCCTATAATCCTTTTTACACTCATATTGCCCTATATAGTAGGCATAAAAAAGATGATTCAGATTTTGTCACGTACATATACATACAGAGTACGACATGCAGTGAAATATCTTGTACGACTGTCCAACCTATAACCGTTTAAGGGATAAAAATTGACAAAAAAGAAATGAAAAAATCGAAAATAAATAACAAAATAAAATAGGTATGAAGTACAAAGATGCAAAAAATACAATATAATACAAATAAAAGAAGTAGAGTACGTACAGTACAGTGGAACCGCAAGATATGAAATTAATTTGTTCCAGAGGGGCTTCCATGTTTCGGAATTTTGGTATTATGAGACGAGATTTACATATAAATGCCGTAATTCATTCCAGCCCCCAGGAAAACAGTTGAATAAAGTGTAAATATTGTACCCACCTGAAAGAAATATGTTCATTAATGATGACATCATCATGTAAATGTGCATGAATGTTAAAAAAAAAAGATAAAATAATAAAAGCAATATAGCAACAATAAAGACTTTACCTTTCGGGTCAAGCGAGGTGAACTTGATGGCGGAGGAGGTGGAGGGAACGAAGTTTTGACAGATGGCAGAAATAAGTTTACGTACTGTAAATTGATATAAATCAACACACTACTTTGGGATGGCAGCTTCTTCTTTTTCTTGGGTTTTCCGGTGGTTGGCATCCATTACTTCGGTGCATCACCGCTCCAGGGAAGGGCAGCTTGCATGGCGGTGCAGTACATTAAATAACCCGGACGGTAAATGGGACGGAAATAAAATGCATGCATGCATGCATTGCAATGTTTTACTGTCTCTCATAGTGTGAGGAATGTATGTAATATTTTGGCATTTCTTTACTGTAGGTAGAGCATTTTCGATCTCTGAAGAGGCTGACCTGACACAATGCACCGTTGTATACCGAATATGGCTGCTTATGTTTAGCTACAATCACTCACACAAACACACACACACCTTTATAAGTCACTTAGTACATTTCCTAAGTTTACTCATTGAGCTGCTTCTTTTTTTTTTTGCAACATTCCTGTTGAGCATGTCTTTATCTCAGCCCATGTGGATCCCCTCTCCTGCGGGGGGGAGAAAAAAACAATCATAGAACATACTTTGGTTATGAAATTTTGAAGCTGGTTTGACAGGGACTGTTGAAGTGCCATCATGCCAGCAACAATCTGGTTTCTGTTGTGCAACGACTGCAGCACAGACCTTAATTAAAACACACAAATCACACCCTGTGTACTCATTAACAGCTGTCACAAGGCAATGCAACAAAATGGCTTGAGGCCTTGCAAGAACATCCATAGACTAAATGTCCAGACAGCAATGACGTTTCGGGACGAATCTAGTCATCCTTGAGTCATACCCTACTACGGAAATAAAACCTCAACAGTACCCGATCTATATTTTGTCTAACAAAAATTGAAAAAAAAAAAACACTGTATCTTAAACATGATTTTCCTACTATTTGGAAGGGGGGCAGGGTTCACCATGCCCCTTCGTCATGTTTGAGTTCTCTCGTGAAACGCGTGTCTACAGCCCCTTTAAATTGCATCCAGAAAGTCTACGTGACTGGGTAGAGTATCTTTCATCCATCCATCCATCCATTTTCTAGACCGCTTAGCAAATCTGTTTAGCATGTAAGGGCATCAGGATCATAAATACTATTGGAGTGCACTCTGCACAAGTAACTACCTTCTTTCGGGCCCAGGATGGCCCAGCGTCTTAATGAACAGCAGGATAAGGATCATCTGGCCCTACATTTTGTTGGGTCTTCCGCTTGACTTTTTGTTCCATGAGCCTCCGGATGTTCAAAGCTCAACAATCCCGTGTCATTCAGAGAGCGAAAGCTGCTTCGCCTTTGCCACCACAATGCCATTGTCAAGACATGGAAATGGCATTGTGTTCACATTTTTGCCAATATTTTGCCTTTTAAAAGCTGTGCTCCGAAACTTCCAATCGGCCTATTTCACTTGAATGCTTCTTATGCTACAATGTTATAAATTGCATGAGTTGGTTTTGTCCTGTTTAAAAAATGTAAACATCAAAACAACCCTGTGTGGAAAAAGTTTGGACAGCGCTGATGTAGATGATACTCCGCTTTCATTTTGCTTCCGGTTTTCTGTTTCTAAGCCTCTCTTATGTGCTATGTGACACTTGTGTGCCGCTGGTTAACTAACATGCACTTGCAAGCAGTAAGGAGGATACTCATCCACCCCCCCCCCACCCCAAAAAAATAGACACCCCCTCATATTTTATGATTTTACAGCAACGTGTAGTATTCCTCATAATTATCCGCAGACAAGCAGTTGCTGCCCTGCATTCACAGCCAGGGTGGGAACCCATCACCCCGTTTTACACCAAATTGTTGTTCACCTGTAGCTGTGAAGTCGTAAATGCTACCAAGCTGTCGGCATCTTTGATACAAGTAAAAAAAAAAAAAAAAAAATCACATTAGAATCACATGCACATTTTCGAATGAAAGCCAATGACTGTTGCCTTTGCAGTCTCAACTTTGTTTTTTTTTTGCCATTAAAATGAGCTGCGTTCTTAATGCTTCAATACATTTCTTGAGGGGACATGAACCGACTCCAGGCAATACCAGTTTGCCCAGTTTCTAGTCGTTCAGCTAGTTTCTTGTTGTTTATCTGGATAGCAGAGCTTTAATCCAGGTGGGGCTTCAGCATTAGAGACATGAGAACCTATACATGTCTACACCTACCCCACCCAGCTATGAAGTATCGTGGGTGTGTGTTTGTGCATGGTGGGTGCAGGTGGTGGCTGGAACGTTTAGATGTGCATCAGAGGCATTATCCCCACTGGTCCGGTGAAAATGCAACATAAAGCGGCGAGGGCAGAAATGGGAAAATACAAGGAGACGCAGACAAAAAGGTTCAATGGGAGTGTAGAAAAGTGACATTGTTAAGGACGATCTTGATTGGTTATCTTTGGTCAACCAGATGTCCCGCTGTGATTCTCCTAGCTGCGAGAACATTCTAGCTGGCTCCACTTATCAGCATTTAAGGGAAGGTCGACAGGAACCGGCCAAAGAAACCCATCTTTCAGACGGTCCTGCCAGTGGACTCTAATATCTGGTGTTTCTGGATACACCCGATATGAAGTCCCCAAATGCGAGCATAAGCAGACAGTCGGTAGCAACTCCCCAAGAAAGCTTAAATGCTGTTGGTAAACATTGCAAAGCATAACAGCACATTTTGACGTGTTTTTTTTTCCCCCTACGTCTCAGTTGGTAAAATGTTATCTGAAAGCATTATGTGGTTTGTGTGCTTTTTTACATTTTTGGTTCGGACCAGAGTACAGTCATCCCTCATCAGTTTGCAGTTCAAATTTCACAGCTTCACTCGATCAGTTAAAAAAAAAAAAATCATGTTGTTTTGTGGTTGAATATGGACTATTATTAATAACAAAAATGCATATTAAGCCAGCATTACATCACAAGTAGGAGTCTTTATGTACTGTATACAGTGTACTGTTCGAGTGGTTGGCCACACAGTCAGGAGATCTGGAAGACCTGGGTTGGAAACTCTGATGGGCATCTCCTGTGTGGAGTTTGCATGTTTTCCCCGTGCGTGTGTGGGTTTTCTCCGGGTACTCCGCTTTCCCCCCACATTCCAAAAACATGCATGTTAGCTTCATTGGCCACTCTAAATTGTGCATCGGTATGAATGTGAGTGTGAATGTTTGTTTGTTTGTATGTGCCCTGCGATTAACTGGTGACCAGTCCAGGGTGTACGCCGCCTCTCGCCCCAAATCAGCCGGGATTGGCGACCCTAATGAGGATAAACGGCATAGAAAATGGATGGCTGGAATATTTGTGTAGTTTGAGCATAAAATACCTGTTTACAACCTGCTAAATTCGGTTATTAGAGCCCTCTGGGCATGAAATAACATCCCTATGGTCACCTTTACACTCATACTACCTAATAATATTAGACATAATAACAGTAAATAAGCAATTTAAGACATATGTCATTCACAGTGTCTTTGAATGCATCTTCTGAACCTCCCACATATGGATTTTAGTTCATTTAGCAAATTGCACACTTGAAAATACTTTACATAAATTTAGTTTCAGCGTTTTCATTAATTTTATTTCATGAATTTCATATTTTTTGATTTAAAAAAATCTTATCAGGATCGCAGGCCAAAAATGTTGACTGGGATATTTTACTGTATTTACTATACAATAGTTTTTTTTTCTGTCTCATTGGAAACTTTTATTTAATAGATTTGATCTACTTGCGAGACAGGAGATGCTGTGTTCTGCATCTCATGTATTCTGTGTGTTTTGAAATAGTGACACTATTTGCCAGACACCTTTAAAACATTTTGTTTACAGTTAAATTACAGTAAAAATTAAATTACAGTGAATTATGCTGCAAAAAAAACCTATGAAGTAATATTTTTGTAATACTTTTTTGTTTCGTTTCACCCTCTTTTGAGGTATTATCGTTCTCATGAGCCAAATATCGCCACTTGTATTGTATAATGAGGTAATACCATACGACCATTTATTGATCAGTTATTTATCATTTACTTGCCTGGGATTAATAACGTATGTATCTAGCTGTCAGTTATATGCAAAATACACCAATATTGGGGTAAAAGTGAGCCTAGCGCCATGCTTACTAGCTCATGCATAACCAATCGGCCAAAAACTGACGGCAAACGGCAACCCCAGAATGTATAAGGACGCAGACATTCAGCATTTCCTAACAGTGCTGAACAACAGCCAACCATTCCAATGAAATGCTCCACCGTTCCGGATGTTCCATTTTCACAGCTCTCTTACCACCTAATTGGTGTGGCATTCTGTTATTGTCACATGTAGTCCGACACAGACTGTCTGTGAATGTGGAAAGTATTGCTTACCGCCGTGACTAGTTGTTGTATGAAAGGTTCAATCTCAAATCTAATTATACAGAAAACATGCGTCATTCTTGCATATTCTAAATAGATGAATCAGCGTGCGTTGAGCTCGCTATTGGATTGGAAAAAGCAGCCACTTGGGAAATATTTGTTAGGTGTGTTTAGGACATGGAGGGAGGAACGGAGAGCAAATAAAGAATAGTTGGCCGCTGGGGGATGGGTGTGAGGGGATCAGTTCCAAGATTTATGGTGCGGCACTTCACAAAATGCATGCATCCTGTAATTAAAAACCCCCCCTTGTCTCCAGCAGCCCTGCGCATTAGTAGGTCTCCCCCCCCCACCCAGTCTCATTGATGCCCCTGCTATCCAACAACCCCCCTCTCTTTCTCACACACACACACACATGGGGAGACAAAAAACAGGAACTTTTTAACAGTCCAATAAAACCCAGCGTGATGGAAGAAAAAGATTTTATTCATAGTACCCGAAACCTTTAAGAAACAATGATGACATTTTCATTTTTTTAAAGTTACTTCCTGTGAAAACGTCGGAACTCCCACCGTTTTTCTAAAACACTTGCATGGCTAACGCGCACACTGTTGCCCATTCCACTGATCCAAGGTTACTAAAATGGGGGTGTGTTTACCTGCTCAAGGTCACTGTCTCGCTGTGCTGCCTCTTGCTCATGTCCGCCAATACGCACTTCAAAAATTCCCATTTTTTTGGGTCACCCTGTATATATTTATATAAACCCGCAAAGTAGCCAACTTTGTTATTTTACAATTATGATATATGTTTTAAGGCTGTAAAACCCTCACCATACACTTTCTACACTTTACTCAGATAGCCATTAACATTTTCTTACACTTAACTGCTCTTTAAATGCTCTTTAAGTGTAGTAGATTTCAAAAAAATAAGTTTTGGCGGCGTGGTGGCTCCACTTCGGGGGATACGGTGAGAGAGAGAGAAGCCAAGTGCAGGTCTTTTTATTATTATGAAATGTTGCTGGGCAGCGGCCGAATCCACAACTGAGCAGTAACAATGATAACCAACAATGTTTCGACACCAAACAATGCCATAATGGCACCCTACCGCTGCGTGACTTCACTTTCCTTCTGCCCCGTGGCCAATCAGGACTCAGATACAACACATGGGTTCTCCCTTAACAAGTCAGGATGCAGAAAACAATGCACATTCATTCATCCATTTTCTATACCGCTTATCCTCATTAGGGTGATATGCTGGAGCCTACCCCAGCTGGGTTTAAGCGAGAGGCGAGGTACACCCTGGACTGGTCTCCAGCCAAGCGCAGGGCACATATAGACAAACAAACAGTCACACTCACATTCATACCTGTGGACAATTTAGAGTCACCAATTAACCTAACATGCATGTTTTTGGAATGTGGGAGGAAACCGGATTACCCAGGGAAAACCCACACACGCACGGGGAGAACATGCAAACTCCGCCCAGAGATGCCCAACGGAGATTCAAACCCTGAACCTCCTGACTGTGAGGCCAATGTGCCACCCACTCGACCACCGTGCGGCCCACAATGCACATTCATACATACATTAAAAAAAAAGCACAAAAAAATTCTGCTAAATAGCAAGTCTGTGAAAGTCTGTGTGATGTCGAGAGGGAACTGTGTGTGTGTGTGTGTGTGTGTGTGTGTACACATATATTCATGTATATGTATATATGTGTGTGTGTATATATGTGTATATATATATATATATATACAGAGTATATATATTCCTTTTCTCGCAAACCTATGAAACATTCTTCAGCTTCACTGGTGTCATTATCGCATGTGCATTTGCTCAATATACATGTGGTAGTGTAAGGAACCTTTACCAAGGTCAAAGATTACTCGAGACGGCAATCATTATGTGAAATCCTCTTCTAGAATAAATTGCATAACATTCTTTTTATACTGTGATGTTGGTCTCCATTTGAGACAAAACCCAGGCACATTTGAGGCCAGATGATAATAATAATAATAATAATACTGTACACTAAGGATTCTATATTTTCCATTTCATTTTCCTCCACTTATCCGGGTACGGGTCGCGGGGGGCAGCAGTTTCAGTAGGGAAGTCCATGCTACCCGGTCTCCGGTGACCTCGTCCAGCTCCACCGGGAGGACACCACCAAATCTACATCAGGCCTGTTGTCTAAGATATCAACAATCTGGATAAACATGAAAGATCATATTACCACGACAACAAGCATAAAGAAAGATACAACCTACAAAGGAAGAACCATGCAGTTAGAAGGATTGCATTCAATAACATTTGACTTTAACATCGATGTTGCAAGGGCCTGCTCAACAATGGACTAGGAACCCAACCAGGAACTAGGATCAGGAACCCAAGTATCTACATTCAATGACACTCACAATTCAACACCAAAGACTGCAGGAAGTGGATCCGGAAATCAACAGGGCAAAACGAAGAACTTTTTTGTTTGTGTTGTTTTAGTTTTTTGGTAAAAATATGTACAGTACTACCCAGAAAATTCGAATATCCTAAAAAGGTTGTTGTATTTCTGCAATTCAACTTAAAACGTGAATTTGACATATTATATATTCGAATAACTCCTCCCCTGAGTCACCACCTTATCGTGGTGGAGGAGTTTGCGTGTCCCAATGATCCTAGGAGCTAAGTTGTCGGGGGCTGTCATGCCCCTGGTAGGGTCACCCATGACAAACAGGTCCTAGAGGAGGGACCAGACAGAGAGTGGCTCAAAAGACCTTGATGATGATTAAAAACATTGGACTTCGTTTTCCCTAGCCCAGACGCGGGTCACAGGGCTCCCTCGCTGGAGCCAGGCCTGGAGGTGGGGCACGATGGCGTGCGTCTGGTGGCCTGTTCTGCACCCATGGGGCCCGGTCGCGCACAGCCCAAAAATGTAACGTTCCCCTCCCATGAGCTCACGACTCGTAGGAGGGGCCAAGGGGTCAGGTGCTAAGTGAGGTGGGTGGCGGCTAGAGGCGGAGGCCTTGGTGGTCCGATCCTCGGCTACAGAAGCTAGTTGTTGGTACGTGGAATGTCACCTCTATGGCGGGGAAGGAGCCTGAGCTGGTGCGTGAGGTGGAGAAATTCCGGCTAGATATAGTCGGACTCACCTCAACGCACAGCGAGGGCTCTGGAACCAGTCCTTTTGAGAGGGGCTGGACTTCGTTCCACTCTGGTGTTGCTAGCAATGAGAGGCGACGTGCAGGGGTGGCAATTCTTGTTGCCCCCCGGCTCCAAGCCTGCACGTTGGAGTTCAACCCGATAAGCGAGAGGGTAGTTTCCCTACGCCTTCGGGTGGGGGGGACGGGTCCTGACTCTTGTTTGTGCTTAAGCACCAAACAGCAGTTCAGAATACCCACCCTTTTTGGAGTCCTTAGACAAAGTAATAGAGAGTGCTCCCTCGAGGGATTCCCTTGTTCTACTGGGTGACTTCATGTTGGCAACGACAGTGAGACCTGGAGAGGTGTGATTGGGAGGAACGGCCCCCCTGATCTTAACCCAAGCGGTGTTTTCCTATTGGACTTCTGTGCTCGTCACGGATTGTCTATAACGAACACCATGTTCAAGCATAAGGGTGTCCACATGTGCACTTGGCACCAGAACACCCTGGGCCGCAGTTCGATGATTGCCTTTTTGGTTGTGTTGTTGGGCTTGGGGCCACATGTTTTGGACACTCGGGTGAAGAGAGGGGCGGAGCTGTCAACCGATCACCACCTGGTGGTCATGTTGTGGGGAGGATGCCGGTCAGACCTGGCAGACCGAAACACATTGTGAACGTCTGCTGGGAACCTCTTGTCAGAGTCCCCTGTCAGAAGGAGTTTCAACTCCCACCTGCGGGAGAGCTTTGACCAAGATCCGAAGGAGCCAGCAGACACTAAGTCCGAGTGGGCGATGTTTCGTGCCTCCATTGTCGATGCGGCTGATCGGAGATGTGGCCATAAGGTGGTTGGTGCCTGTTGTGGCGGTAATCCCAGAACCCGTTGGTGGACACCAGCGGTGAGGGATGCCGTCAAGCTGAAGAAAGAATCTTATCAGGTCATTTTGGCCCATGGGACTCTGGAGGCAGCTGACAGGTACCGGCAGGCTAAGCGGTTTGCGGCTCTGGCAGTCACTGAGGCAAAAACTCGGATATGGGAGGAGTTCAGAGAGGCCATGGGAAACGACTTCCGGATCGCTTCGAAGAGATTCTGGTCCACCATCTGCCGTCTCAGGAGGGGAAGCAGTGCACAGTCAACACCGTGTATGGTGCGAACGGTGTGCTGCTGACCTCGACTCGAGATGTTGTGGACTGGTAGAGGGAATACTTTGAAGACCCCCTCAATCCCACCGGCACATCTTCCAACATGGAAGCAGTTCCCGGGGACTCTGAGGCGGGTTCCCCTATCTCTGGGGCTGAGGTTACCAAGGTAGTCAAAAAGCTCCTTGGTGGCAAAGGCCCCGGGGGTGGATGAGATCTGCCCGGAGTTCCTTAAGGCCCTGGATGCTGTGGACATCGCGTGGACATCGGGGTCGGTTCCCCTGGACTGGCAGACCGGGGTGGTGGTCCCGCTTTTCAAGAAGGGGTTCTGGAGAGGAGGATTCGCCGGATAGTCGAATCTCTGATTCAGGAGGAGCAGTGTGGTTTTCGTCCTGGTCGTGGAATAAGTCGAACCCGTTTCCATTGAAGGTTGGACTCCGCCAGGGCTGCCCTTTGTCACCGATTCTGTTCACTACTTTCATGGACAGAATTTCTAGGCGCAGCCAGGGTGTTGAGGGGTTTCAGTTTAGTGGCCGCAGGATTCGATCTCTGCTTGTTGCAGAGGATGTGGTCCTGTTGGCTTCATCGAGCAGTGACCTTCAACTCTCACTGGATCGGTTCGCAGCTGAGTGTGAAGCAGCTGGGATGAGAATAAGCACCTCCAAACCTGAGTCCATGGTTTTCGCCCGGAAAAGGGTGGAGTGCCATCTCCGGGTCGGGGATGAGGTCCTACCTCAAAGGGAGGAGTTTAAATACCTCGGGGTCTTGTTCACGAGTGATGGAAGGATGGAACGCGAGATGGACAGGCGGATTGGTGTGGCGTCTGCAGTAATGCGGACTCTGCACCGGTCTGTCGTGGTGAAGAGAGAGCTGAGCCGAAAGGCAAAGTCTCAATTTACCGGTCGAGCTACGTTCCTACCCTCACCTATGGTCATGAGCTTTGGGTAGTGACCGAAAGGACAAGATCGCGGGCACAAGCGACGAAAATGAGTTTTCTCTGCAGGGTGGCTGGGCTCTCCCTTAGAGATAGGGTGAGAAGCACTGTCATCCGGGAGAGACTCGGAGTAGAACCGCTGCTCCTCCGCATTGAGAGGAGCCAGATGAGGTGGCTCGGGCATCTGGTTAGGATGCCTGCCGGACGCCTACCAGGGGAGGTGTTCAGGGCACGTCCAACCGGTAGGAGGCCTAGGGGAAGATACTAAAATGAACATACCAGGGGACTAAAAAATATCATCCTCATTACGCTCGTAATGATCGGATATTTGATTAATATTGATAATATTGATATTTGGATTGAACCACCCACCTCTGATTACAACCATGTTCTGCATTTTATTGTATTCCATTGTCTTTCTTTTAAGTCAAAATACGCCATCTTCATCTGTTGCTCTCTTCTTCCCCGCCACAGCTGTATGAACTGGATGGAGACCCAAAAAGAAAAGAATTTCTGGATGACCTTTTCAGCTTCATGCAGAAAAGAGGTAAGAGTAAACTACATTTTAAAAATATCATGACTATAATCCATTGTCATTTTCATTTGGGACATGTAATGATTTTAATTTGAAATATTTTTATTGTAATGGTAATTTTTCTGTCCACGTCATAAAATGTCATATTGCGGCACGCACGAGTCCAGGGGTACCAGGCATCTATTTGACAGGCGCCAATAATGAACTATGAAAAAACTCACAGCAAGCTTGTCAACCCATTGGAAATTGCAGGAGGTCATTTCTCCTTCATTATTCTGGCGTTTCGTTGGAGGAAAAGTGCCATAGAAAATGAATGGATGGCACAACAATGTTGCGTCGGACCACCACGTCGGACGTCATTGCAGCGCCCCAATGAATGCGTTATTCAGACCCAATGCCTTATGGGAAATGGTGAGGAGGGTAGCTCATAGCTATAAATACGTAGATGCCTCATCGAGTGCTGAGCCATACGTCAATGTTGCCTCCATATTGGATGTGGCATGAGTCAGAGCAAAGAAGATNTGTTTCGAGCCTCCATTGTCGATGCGGCTGATCCGAGTTGTGGCCGTAAGGTGGTCATGAGCTTTGGGTAGTGACCGAAAGGACAAGATCGCGGGTACAAGCAGCCGAAATTAGTTTTCTCCGCAGGGTGGCTGGACTCTCCCTTAGAGATAGGGTGAGAAGCACTGTCATCCGGGAGAGACTCGGAGTAGAACCGCTGCTCCTCCGCATTGAGAGGAGCCAGATGAGGTGGCTCGGGCATCTGGTTAGGATGCCTGCCGGACGCCTACCAGGGGAGGTGTTCAGGGCACGTCCAACCGGTAGGAGGCCTAGGGGAAGATACTAAAATGAACATACCAGGGGACTAAAAAATATCATCCTCATTACGCTCGTAATGATCGGATATTTGATTAATATTGATAATATTGATATTTGGATTGAACCACCCACCTCTGATTACAACCATGTTCTGCATTTTATTGTATTCCATTGTCTTTCTTTTAAGTCAAAATACGCCATCTTCATCTGTTGCTCTCTTCTTCCCCGCCACAGCTGTATGAACTGGATGGAGACCCAAAAAGAAAAGAATTTCTGGATGACCTTTTCAGCTTTATGCAGAAAAGAGGTAAGAGTAAACTACATTTTAAAAATATCATGAATATAATCCATTGTCATTTTCATTTGGGACATGTAATGATTTTAATTTGAAATCTTTTTATTGTAATGGTAATTTTTCTGTCCACGTCATAAAATGGCATATTGCGGCACGCACCAGTCCAGGCGTACCAGGCATCTATTTGACAGGCGCCAATAATGAACTATGAAAAAACTCACAGCAAGCTTGTCAACCCATTGGAAATTGCAGGAGGTCATTTCTCCTTCATTATTCTGGCGTTTCGTTGGAGGAAAAGTGCCATAGAAAATGAATGGATGGCACAACAATGTTGCGTCGGACCACCACGTCGGACGTCATTGCAGCGCCCCAATGAATGCGTTATTCAGACCCAATGCCTTATGGGAAATGGTGAGGAGGGTAGCTCATAGCTATAAATACGTAGATGCCTCATCGAGTGCTGAGCCATACGTCAATGTTGCCTCCATATTGGATGTGGCATGAGTCAGAGCAAAGAAGATGCCTCATTCAGGTGGTACTCTTTTTACTGCCCAAATCAAATTTCAGGGAATAACCTTTGACAGGTAAGACTTTATTATTGTTGATAGTATTTGACCCATACAACATAGAACATCACAGAAGAAGAACGCAGACTTGTCCTGTACACAATTCAGTATTTTATGAAAAAAAAGGTACCACAGTGCCTCATTAGAGCCAGTATAATTTTAAAAGCCCTTGGAATGAGCAGAATAGGGCCCGTTGAGTGTTTTACACCAGAAGCATCGTAAGGGGGGGGAAAGTTTGCACTATTTCAAGGTCCCCAGACTGACAGGGGGCCCAGAGATAAATACAAATTAAAATGAGATTTTGCTATCTTTGTTGAGGTACTTTTTCTTTTTCAAATATTGTCTCAAAATGATCCCTTTGTTTTTACTTGGTTTTGGCAGCAAAAGTTAAATCCACTTTGGCCAACTATTGGCCAACTACCCCCTATCGGCATGACACGGTGAAATGGACAGGTGATGGTGAGATTTTGCCTAGTGCTAAAATAAAATTCTGTTTTTCCAAAAGGAAGGGGATTGGATTGGATTGGATAGTTGAAAAACTGAATCGTCCACTGGTTAGAAAGAAAAGTCCATGTCACGTTTTGAGTTCAATAGGGAAGCAATTTAGTATTACTGTGAGAATCCAAAATAATTTGTCAAATGTCAGTGGCATTCAATGGCATAATCAAATGAAATAGCGCATAGCACCAAAATAACGTTAAGATTTACAGTTAAGTCCAGAGGGCGCCAATGTAATTTCATTTTTCCTGGGCCCAGAATTCCTGGCAGTGCCTGTTTCACACAGTTCACACAGTTTTGTTGATTGGACAACCTTAATATTTTTGTGTTGGAACATGCTGATGTAAAATATCTTTTGAAAGTGAACTTTTTTGGAGATGAAGAGATATGAAAAGCGGCGCAGTAGTTGGAGCACTTTTATTTGAAAATGGACTTTTTCTGCTTCATTGTTTGCACCGGTGGGGGCTTGAGTTGGTTTTGTTTCAATATGAAAGCAGTATTGTTTGATTGGCATGACAGGACTGAAACGGATTCTTATCTAGTCACATACAGTATGATGTCATCACATAATGTGCAGCCTGCACTGTCAGGGACACCGGGGCTCTTTGTAGTCGGATACAGAAAGGGTGATCTGTCACAGAGTCAACCCAGAACTATGTGCTCATCGTCCACTCGGTTGGGTGGGGTTTTCATGCAATTCAGAGATGATTGCTTAATGGTTGTGCAGTCTGGTTCCCAGGATGGACTCAGACGAAAGGCAATACATTGTTATAAACTCCAGGGAAGGGATTGTTTTACCATCCTTGCCAACAATTCAATCACAGAGGCAAGAAAATAGCGTTGTGTTTGTCCAGATTGGTAACAGAAATGCTCGAGGGGTCCGTGTCGATGAGGCCCCCCACTCCATAAACACCAGTTAATGTGACGAGTAGGTGATTTACTGTATGTCTGATATTTAGAAGGAGCCAGCAATAAGAGACAAATATGTGTATAAAGTGGTGTGAAAAACTATTTGCCCCCTTCCTGACTTTTTATTCTTTTGCATGTTTGTCACACCAAGTTTCTGATCATCAAACACATTTTAATATTAGTCAAAAATAACACAAGTAAACACAAAATGCAGTTTTTGAATGAATGTTTTTATTGTTTAGGGAGAAAAAAATCCAAAGCCACATAGCCCTGTGTGAAAAAGTAATTGCCCCTGCACCTAATAACGGGTTGGGCACCCTTAGCAGCAATAACTGCAATCAAACGTTTGCCATAACTTGCAACAAGTCTTTTACACGCTCTGGAGGAATTTTGGCCCACTCATCTTTGCACAATTGTTGTCATTCAGCTTTATTTGAGGCTTTTCTAGCATGAAGCGCCTTCTTAAGGTCATGCCTCAGCATCTCAATGGGATTCAGGTCAGGACTTTGACTAGGCCACTCCAAAGTCTTCATTTAGTTTTTCTTCAGCCATTCAGAGGTGGATTTGCTGGTGTGTTTTGGGTCATTGTCCTGCTGCAGCACCCAAGATGGCTTTAGCTTGAGTTGGCCAACAGATGGCCGGACATTCTCCTTCAGGATTTTTTGCTAGACAGTAGAATTCCTGCTTCCATCTATCACAGCAAGCCTTCCAGGTCCTGAAGCAGCAAAACAAGCCCAGACCATCACACTACCACCACCATATTTTACTGTTGCTATGATGTTCTTTTTATGAAATGCTGTGTTACTTTTACGCCAGATGTAACGGGACACGCACCTTCCAAAAAGTTCAACTTTTGTCTCGTCAGTCCACAGGATATTTTCCCAAAAGTCTTGGCAGTCATAATTGTGTGTTCAATTATGTTATATTTGACTAATAGTTAACTACTTTTTTATGAGCACAAACATTTAAGTGCGACAAAAAGTTAGGAAGGGGGGCAAATAGTTTTTCACATCACTGTATTTGTAATAAAAAGATGCAGCTCCGTGTTGTGTCACAACCGGATATCTGGGCTGCTGTGTTGAGCCGGTACACCCTCTGCTGGTTGAGATGTGTAACGTGCAGGGGATTAGCCCAATTTTCATTCATTCATTCATTCATTTTCTATGCCGCTTATCCTCATTAGGGTCGCGGGTATGCTGGAGCCTATCCCAGCTGACTTTAGGCGGGAGGCGGGGTACACCCTTTTGTTGGCGATAATTGTGCGTGAAAAATGAGGTTACCTTCACATATCTTGCTCCAGGCACCCCGGTGAATCGTATCCCCATCATGGCCAAGCAGGTGCTGGATCTGTACATGCTGTACATGCTGGTGACAGAGAAGGGCGGCTTGGTGGAAGTCATCAACAAGAAGCTGTGGAGGGAGATCACCAAGGGACTCAACCTACCTACCTCAATCACCAGTGCAGCCTTCACCCTCCGCACACAGTCAGTATTCACTCACACACACACACGCACACACACACGTATAAGCATATATGTGGTCAGCCGTGTTTCTCATCTACTTTATATAAACTTGCCTCATTCTCATGACATGACTAGATTTTGTTGCTGTTTAACTTATATTCAACTTCAGTGCCACATACTGAAAAATCAAACAGTAAAATGCGTATTATTTTACTGTAGAGCTGTCGAATGTTTACAGTTTTCAACGCAATTAATCACCGTATTCAAATTAATTCATCATGATTAATCACCATTTGCAGTCATTTGAATAGTAGCAGAACATTATTTATGCCAGTGTTATTATGAGCGGTGAGTGGTTGTGTTCAAAGACACCACTTAATGAATTTAATTCACACGTGGAGTGAATTTTCTGTTAACACACCTAAATGCTGATCAAAATATACACTTTGTCTCGCCGTTTATTTTAGACATGCACGCACAATAAGGATGATGTTGTGATGTTCGGAGTTGGGTGTGAATGAGGCTGTTTTTTCCTGCAACAAATGGATAGACGCCTTTGTGAGACGGAGATACAGTTGTGGGGTGGAACTGCACCGCTGTTGTTGTGTCCAGGTCAGAAGAAAGTTATAAAAGAGTCACATAGACTCCGGAGGAATGCTACACTGTGCCTCTGTCTGCAGCCATAACAGAGAGGCGTGGCCTACCACGATGCATATGCATTCATTATGAAAACATTTATATTTTTGATTATTTGTGTTAATCATGTCGTTCTGCTCCTTATTGTCATTTTTTGTTGTAGTTTTTAGAAAAACCATTACAGTATATGCCGTATATGTAAAGTCCGCTATGTGACAAAGCTTTTAGCTATTAAAAAAGACACTGCGGTATATACGTAATATTTAAAGTCGTCTTTGTGATAAAGCTGTTTTTATTGCAGTATATACGGTGTATTTAAAACCAGCTATGTGACAGAGCTATAAGCCAATTAGTGTCAACATTTTTCCTTTTTCTTGTTACATTACGCCTTTTTATCTATGTAGTTTAAAAAAATACAGTATATATATTCAAACCGGCCCCCAACACTTTGTCAAGTTTGTGTTGTATGTGATAAAAGGCATCATTATTATTACTGTCATTTCAACTTTTTATGCCTTTTTGCTCTTTTTTTAAGTATTGCTCCAGGGTTCATTCTTTCATTCATTTTCTATACCGCTTATCCTCATTAGGGTCACGGGGATGCTGAAGCCTATCCCAGCAGACTTCGGGCGAGAGGCGGGGTACACCCTGGACCAGTCGCCAATCAATCGCAGGGCACATATAGACAAACAAACATTCACACTCACATTCATACCGATGGACAATTTAGAGTCGGCAATTAACCGAACATGCATGTTTTTGGAATGTGGGAGGAAAACGGGTTTTTATTTGTAAATGTTATTTTTTGGTTTAATTTAATTTCTTCTATGTGCCTGCCGCAGGTACATTATCTTACCTGAACTGTATTCCTATGTAGTCCTAGTATGTTCATTTGAATGTCTTGCATTTACGGAAGTTGGAATCCACAACAAAATCTACCATTTCTTCCATTTTCTTGCGCTTATCCGGGTCCGGGTCGCGGGGGCAGCAGTTTCAGTAGGGAAGTCCAGACTTCTAGGTCTCCGACGACCTCTTTCAACTCCAACCGGGAGGACATAAAGGTGTTCCCAGGCCAGCTGTGAGACATAGTCCCTCCACCGTGTCCTAGGTCTTCCGCGGGTCCTTCTCCCGGCTGGGCATCCCCGAAACACCTTAGTAGGGAGGCGCCCGGGAGTCATCCGCACTTTCATGTTCGAGCCACCTCAACTGGCTCCTCTCGATGTGAAGGAGCAGCGGCTCTGCTCTGAGCTCCTCCCGGATGGCCGAGCTCCTCACCTGATTTCTTAGGGTGCTTTCCACCGCTTGTATCCGCGATCTTGTTCTCATGACCATAAGTGAGGGTGGGAACGTAGATCAATCTGTAAACCGAGAGCTTTGCCTTTGCCTTTGCCTTTGCCTCAGCTCTCTCTTCACCACGACGGATTCGTTTGTCGACCTCACGCTCCAACTGTCCCTCACTTGTGAACAAGACCCAGAGATACTTGAACTTCTCCACCTGAGGCAATACCTCACTCCTAACCCGGAGTGTACAGTCCACCTGTTTCCGACTGAGAATCATGGCCTCGGATTTGGAGGGGCTGAGCCTCATCCCAGAAGCATCACACTCAGCTGCAAACTGCTCCAGTAAATGCTGAAGGTCACAGCCTGATGAGGCCATAAGGACCACATCGTCTGCAAATAGCAGAGACGAAATCCTAAGGTCACCAAGCTGGACTCCCTCAACGTTGGCTGTGCCCAGAAATTCTGTCCATGAAGATTATGAACAGAATCGGTGACAAAGGGCATCCTTGACGGAGGCCAAGGTTCACCGGAAACAAGCTCGACTTACTGCTGGCAATGCGAACCAGGCTCCTGCTTCGATCGTACAAGGACCAAATGGCACGTAGTAGTGGACCACCAATCCCATACCGCCGGAGCACCCCCCACAGGACACTACGAGGGACACGGTTGAATGCCTTTTCCAGGTCTACAAACACATGGAGACCGGTTGTGTAAACTCCCACATACCCTCCAGTACTCTTGCAAGGGTGTAGAGCTGGTCCAGTGTTCCGCGACCGGAACGAAAACCACATTGCAACTCCTGTAACCGAGGTTCAACTAACGGTCGTACCCTTCTCTCCAGCACCCTAAAGTAGACTTTCGCAGGGAGGCTGCGGAGTGTGATGACACCATATTTGGAACACACCCTCCGGTCACCCTTTTTAAAAATGGGTACCACCACCCCGGTCCAGTCCAGAGGTACTGTTCCTGATGTTGAAGAGGCCAGTCCTCCACCATCCAGAGCCTTGAGGAATTCAGGGTGAAACTTGTCCACCCCCGGAGCCTTGCCATTGGGGAGTGTTTTAACTACCCCAAATACCTCAGCCACGGTGATAGAACTGTCCACGTACGTGTCCTCAGACTCTGCTTTCTCTATGGAAGTTATGTCAGTGGAATTGAGAAGGGACTCAAAGTATTCCTTCCACCGACCAACTATATTTTCAGTCAAGGTCAGCAAGCCCCCGCTCGCACTGTAAACAGTGTGAACTGGGGAACGCCTTCCCTTTCTGAGGTGTCGAACGGTTTGCCAGAACCTTTTTGAGTCGTGCTCCATAGCCTCACCAAACTCCTCCCACACCTGGGTTTTTGCCTTGACCAAAGCCTCGTGCCGCTTAGCCTGCCGGTACCTGTCAGCTGCTTTGGGAGTCCCGCAGGCCATCCATGCTTGATAGGACTCCTTCTTCGGCATGACGGCAGCCTTAACCCCCGGTATCCACCAGCGGTTTCAGGTCCTGCCGCCACGACTGGCACCGACCACCTTGCAGCTGCAACTACCACTGGCTGCCTCAGCAATGGAGGCGCGGAATACGGTCCATTCGGACACAATATCCCGGTCCTCCCTCGTGATGCAGGCGATGCTCTGCCGGAGATGAGAGTTGAAGACTCGATGAACGGGAGACTCTGCCAGACGTTCCCAGTACACCCTCACTACGCGTTTGGGTCTACCAGGTCTGTCCGGCATCCTTCCCCTCCATGTAATCCAACTCATCACCAGGTGGTGGTCAGTTGACAGCTCCGCCCCTCTCTTCACCCGCGTGTCCAGAACATGAGGAAGCAGGCCTGATGATACGGCCATAAAGTTGATCATAGACCTGCGACCTAGGGTGTCCTGGTGCCAAGTGCACTTATGGACATCCTTATGTTCGAACATGGTGTTTGTTATGGACAGACTGTGGTACGCACAGAAGTTTAGCAACAACACACCGCACGGGTTCAGATCAGGGAGGCTGTTCCTCCCAACCACGCCCCTCCAAGTTATACTGTCATTGCCCACGTGGACGTTGAAGTCTCCCATTAGAACTACGGAGTCACCAGCTGGGATTCTCTCCAGCACCCGTCTGATAGACTCCAAGAAGGCTGGGTACTCACAAACCACATTCAGGACCCTTTCCTCAGCCCGAAGGTGTAGGGAAATAACCCTCTCATTCACCGGGGATGACTCCAACACAGAGGCACCAAGGAGCTCCCGTGTTGCTTCTTTGGGCTGGGCCTGGCCAGGCCCCAAACACAACATAATCTACATCTATATATTAGAACATTTTCTTCTGTGTGTAAACCTGTGCTGATGAATACACATGTCTTCAAAAGGAGGAAATGGAACTAAAGTGTTTTGGCTGTAAACAGAGGGCAGAATACCAAACAAAGGCCTGGTTTTACCATTCAGCATAACATGTTTAGCACTGTATTCACATTCTAAAGACAGATATATGTGAATGTGAGTCCAGCTGTCGAATCGAAGGCCAGATAATGAGAAAATGTAGAAACTGTTTAAAACTAGAAGTATTTTTTTTTAAACAAAATTGAAACATGAACAATAGCCGTTTTTCACAAATGATACCCAAAAAATAACAAAGAAAAAAGCCATGAATTTACCACTTCCACACGAATCAGAATGAGAATCAGTCATGTTGGCTGACTCTATTCAGTGTAAAGGTAGTAATGTCATGTCATGTCACTGATGCCTAGTGGCCAAAATACAAACATTTTTATTAATATAACTTTCAATATTTCTTGACTTATAATTATCCACAATCAACCACAAAACAGTGGCCATTGATGAATTTTTGAAAAACCGCGCGATGTAGCAAGGCATGGCTGTGTTCTTTGTATATAGCATGGGCAAATCAAAAAAAGAGCTGCCAGCAGTCCCCTGCAGACCTGCTAAGCGACAAAACCATTCACCTTCACGGAGTCTCCAATTAACCAAACATGTTATCTTGTGTAGTTATTTCTTGTTGGTTACTCATCATAGACCTAATCTTACTTTATTGCAATCACTTATCGTTTACACGAGTCACTGGTTGTCTTATCTTTGGTTTAGTCCATTTTTATCAGCATTGTCAGCATGTTACGAATTGGCTTTTCAAGTAAAAATGCTCTTTAATAACTCTACTTTCCACTCAGGTACATGAAGTACTTGTACCCATATGAATGTGACAAAAGGGGTCTGAGTAACCCCAACGAACTCCAAGCGGCCATTGACAGCAATCGGCGGGAAGGTCGACGGCAGAGCTTCGGTGGCACCCTCTTTACCTACTCGCCCAACGGGACACCAACCATGCTGTCTTCACCAAAGCTCTCCACGCCCACTATGGGCTTGACAGTTGGCACCAACGGGGCCTCACTCACCACCATCCAGAAGATCAAGAAAGGTGAACAGCTTGTTTAATGCATTAGTGTTGCTCTTATCAAATCATCTTTTCCTTCTGTAACAAGGACTTTTTCCTTGTTACAGAACTTTTGAGCTTTTGTGATGCACTGTGTTGAGAACATATTATTCTTCTGACTAGAAGAGGTTGGTCAACCTCTCGTGGGCGTCGGTGTCCCTCGCTTACCAGCAGGAGCGATGGCAGGTCACTCGGTGGCTGCTGTGCAGGCGGCAGCAGCCCAGGCGGCCATGGCAGCTCAGCTGGCGGCTTTAGAGCAGCTGAGGGACAAACTGGAGGCTGGAGAGCCACCGGAGAAGAAGATGGTGCTGCCAGCTGAGGACCACCATCGGCTGCTGCAGAGAGCACTGCAACGCAACCTGCTGGCCATGACAGGACAGATACCCATGAACGTCCGTATCAACCAACGAGGTACTGCACACAGCAGTGAAAAGAGACCGCGTAGGCATCTCTCTGTTTATTTTTGGCAAATGTTTACAATTTTTCCTCTTAATCTCCACTTTGTGCTTTAAAGAGTCACTCTAGCAAAGTTTGGCAAAATATATTAATCATGCTGTTCAACATGGATTATTGTTAGTCAGAAATTATGCATGTTTAAGCCAATTTTACATTTTTTTCAGAAATTAAGCATTTTGAAGCTTAAACATGTCCAAATTAACTCAAATACATATATTAGACAATCAAAAAACACAGTCATATATATATGTGTATATGTATATATATATATATATATATATATATATCACAGACACGTCCAGTATTCTATTGAGTCACCAGGCGTGCCAGTAAAATTACTGTCATGTTTGACGAGACGCACAAGCACCAGACTTCATCGCCAGAACAACAATCTTATATTTCAGGTTTGAATTATCTCACAACAGGCAAACAACCCACTTCAAGCTAAAACTCAACTCTGAAACCCCAAAGTAATTTTTGTCTGCCCGCCACTAAATTCCGCTAACTAGGAACACATTTCCGCTAACACATATGAGCACGTGTCTTATGTGTCTTTTTTTCCCTTATTTCCAGCTATACATAAATCCATATTCCGTAAGGTCAGGTAAGACTGTCATTGCCCACATGGGCGTTAAAGTCTCCCAGTAGAACTACCAGTCACCAGCTGGGGTGCTCCCAGTACCCCTCTGATAGATTCCAAGAAGGCTGGGTTCTCTGAGCTGCCATTTGGCGCATACGCACAAACAGTCAGGACCCTTTCCTGAGCCTGAAGGCGTAGGGAAATTACCTTCTCGTTCACCAGGGATGACTCCAACACAGAATAATTGCGAGTTGCAATTAAAATGTGTAATTGATTGACAGCACTAGTTGTTAATATTATTATTATGGTTCAAGTTGTGGCATCATTTAAACTTAAACAGCAAAAAACCATGTCCTTGTCTCACCGAAACAATTGCTGACACCTTGTGACCGCTGTAGAATATCACATTCACAATTGAAATGCTTGTTTTTGGCCTTTATATTTGTATTTTAGTTCATTTAGCCATTTTTCTGCTCAAAAATTCTTAATTTAGTCAAAAATACAAAATACATACGTACGCATACGTATATGTCAGTCTAGGGTGTACCCAGCCTCTCGCCCAGAGTCAGCTGGGATAGGCTCCAGCAAACACCTTTGATGCTATTGGAGATAATTTGCATAGAAGATGGCTTGGATGAGTGAATGTTTGAAACCCGTGATATTGTGAAGCAACAAAATTTGAACAGAGATGTGCCAAGCAGACCCACCACCTGTAAGGGCAAGCATGTGGGTCCGGGGCCGTGCGATTTGGGTGGCGGTCGATGGCGGGCGTCCTTGGGACATGGAATGTTACATTTTGGGTGGAGAAGGAGCCCGAGCTTGTCCGGGAGGTTGAGACATTCCGACGAGATATAGTCTGACTCACCTCAGCCCATAGTTTGGGCTCTGGAACCAAATTCCTCGAGAGGGGCTGGACCTTGTTCTACTTTGGAGTTGCTGTAGGGGACAATCGACGAGCTGGTGTGGGCTTATTAATAGCCCCCCGGCTTGGTACCTCTGTGTTGGAGTTATCTCCAGTGATCGAGAAGGTAATTTCCATACGCTTTCAGGCTCAGGAAAGGGTCCTGACTGTTGTTTGTGCGTACCCGCTGAACAGCAGCTCAGAGTACCAAGCCTTCTTGGAATCTATCAGAGGGATGCTGGAGAGCACCCCAGCTGATGACACCCTAGGGCATCCGCATGGCCTGGACACACAGGTGAAGAGAGGGTCTGAGTTGTCAACTGATGACCACCTGGTGATGAGTTAGATTAGATGGCGGGGGAGGATTTCAAACAGACTTGGGAGACCCAAATATGTAGTGAGGGTTTGCTGGGAAGGTCTGGCAGAGACTCCCGTTCGTCGAGTCTTCAACACTTCCCTCCGGCAGAGCTTCACCTGCATCCAGGGGGAGGATGGGGATATCGAGTCTGAATGGGCCGTATTCCGTGCCTCTATTGCTGAGGCAGCCAGTTGCAGTTGCGGCCGCAAGGTGGTCGATGCCAGTCGTGGCGGCAAGACCCGAACCCAATGGTGGACACCAGAGGTCAGGGCTGCCGTCAAGATGAAGAAGGAGTCCTATCATTCATGGACGACTTGTGGGACTCCCGCAGCAGCTGACAGGTACAGGCAGGCCAAGCGGCACGCGGCTTCGGTTGAGGCAAAAACTCAGGTGTAGGAGGAGTTTGGAGCATGGAGCACAACTTACGCAATCGGACCGCACAACTAACAAGAAGGAATGCTCACAGATAAAAAAAATGTTACCTCCAGATTTTCTGACATGCTCTCCACGTATTCTTTGGTTGGTTTCAGTTGGTATCTTGATGTCAAAGATATGGGGGCCTATGTCGACCTGTTTGGCACACAGAAGAATCAGGCATGCAAACGGATTCCCGTCATGTGACTTGTTGGTTTCATGTCTGCAGATGTCTGTCTCTGTATAGACTGAGCACTTGGCTTTATCTCCCAACCCAAAACGTTTAATACAGACTTTCTGTTTACATCTACTGTATGTCTAAGTGCGTATGGCTGCTGCTAATACACCCTCTCCTATTTTGTGCTTCAGATGGTAGACAGGACTCGGCCATGAACCTCACCACCAATGACACAAACAGCATTAGCATGTCAGTGGAGCTCAACGGAGTCGTGTACACTGGTGAGTTGCTCCATCATATGGCACCCAATGTCCTTTTCACGGCTGTTTTTCCTCTCAGTATAGATGAACACCTAACATACATCAAGACAAAATAAAAATAAAGTGGAACCCGCTGATCTCGAAGCCCTTCGGACTGGCTGACCTCGACGTACCCAAAATCCAAACTTAACCTAATTTTCTGAACCGACAGCATTTGATTGAAATTGTTTTCCTCTGTTTGTCTCCATATAGTGGAACCTCGGTTAGCGTGTTTTTCAGTTTTTAGTTTCAAAATTGTTTGCGCTAACCAATTTTATAATTTCACAACTCCTTTTTTGCACGCATAAAACATTTCTAAATGCATATCAAGAAATGAAAAACACCGGACTCGATTGCCATAACAGCTTTTGCTGTAGTTTGAGTACCTCGCAACGGGCCACTGCTCCTTGAAATGAAGAGTTGTAGGATGAGGTGACCTGACCATCTAGTCCAGGAGGCCCTGGGGCAGAGAACTAGGACACGCTGGAAGGGTTGTGTCTCACAGCTGGCTCGGGAACACCTTGGTGACCTCCCATCGAACTGGAAGTGGGCAGAAGTCTGGGCAGAATGTTTAGAAAAAAAAAACCTGCTCTATGAAAATATTCAATTAATAAATCAGGAATCCTACTTTGCATAAATTCACTCATCACCTGCGGGTATGGTACCAATAAACAGATGACATTTCCATGGGGATGTTAAACATTATAATTTTCTGTATGATGATAACAATATTGTTGATATACAGTATGCAGACGCTCCTATCATTGATACAATATATTTTTGATGCACATTATTGCCAATTCCTGACTTTCCACTGTCTAACTTCTCTTTGCCTTGCAGGTGTCCTTTTTGCTCAGGCAGCAGCTGGGTCAGCCCCATCGGCTGCGTCGTTCTCCAGCAAGGCTGAGGGCTGTTGCGTCGCTCCCCAACCACCACCACAGCCGCCGCGGAACATACCTACCTCAACCTCCAACAACCCAGTGTCTTAACAAAGCCCCTCCGCCTTTCCCCTTAACCTTTTGTAGCTGTCATGCTATGTCAGGCCAAAAAACAACCGCATTTTCTACATAGTCTATGCCAAAAAAAGAGCGCATACACACAGACACAAACTGGAACTCACCTGTATTACACGCTCAGGTTTTCTGTCATCAATTCGCCTCTTTTGTTCTTCATAGCCACGATCATTTTCGAAGGAGACTGTCCCAGCAGAGAGCCAGTGTATTTAAAAAAAAAAAACACCGTAAGTATGTACAACCTGTGAATTATTTATTTCCGCATACACGTACAGCTTATGGAAGAACAAAAGAGGAGGTAATAACCGCGAGGTAATGCACTGTTTACACTCACAAACACAGCTACTGACTGACAGTAAAATTTTAGATTCTCTTTATTTTACTTGTTCATCATATTATTTTTATTCTCATTGTTGTTGTTTTTTATCATTGAAATCTTTATCAATCCTCTCACTGCAGGAAAACATTTATATATTTAGAGGTATAATATCTTCTATTTTTAATCGGAAAAGCTTTAAAATATCTCGGGTTTCTTAGGGGCGTATAACAATGCACCATTGTGACCTACTTGTGTGTAAAACGGGTCCTTTAAAACCTTATTCACACGGCAGGCGTTGCAGAGCAGGCTCCTGGTTTGAAGCGAGACCCGCGGTCCGATCGGCACGCCATGTCTCTAATCTCAAGCGGGAGGATTTTTTTGGAAGATTCTGCCGGCATGTTTTTTCTATTCATATATTTGGCTCCTGTGCTGGCAACCAGACGAGGTGATAGCTGGACGTCCCTGCGGAATTCATACATTGCTGTTGTCTCCTGCCGCCTCGGCAGTAGGAAACATCCAGCTTAAGGCGGGATTATGCTACAGGGTCCTGCTATACTGCAGCTCTTTGGTGGGGCTGACGGCGTGACTTGCAGTTCTCTGCCATGTTTTTCTGAGCGTGAACCGCCGCAACGTGAACTAGCTATTTAGCTTCCTGAAACTGGAACTGATGGATGTGGACGTCAGTCACGTTTATTGTACATTATATCATATTCAAAGAATTAATCCATTCCAGAGGGTCCAACTCAAACCCAAACGCAAAGTCACCTTCTGTTCCAGAAAGCCAAAAAACTCTAAACAAAACATGTTTTATCCACTATTTTATCTACAGAAAACAATTGTAATGCATATACTCTAAAGGAGAAACGAAAGGGTTAAATGAACCTCTGGCGTCACTTTTACCATGACTGTTGACAAAGACGGCAGCGAGGGAGGAGAAGAGAGATCACATGGAAACCATGTGTGTTGCTATGAGCTCTTTCGTGAAGGTAAGAATGTTTCTCACTATCTTTATCCAAATGCTGCACCTTGCAACTCATAACGGGTTGTTTTGCAGCCGTGAGCAACAAGAAAAGCAGCCACTCGTGGCGTAAGGGTGTCAGTCGGCAAAAAACGGCAAAATCGACCGCTGATGACGTCATAGACTGGTGACGGAGCTGGAAGCCAAGGACTTCCAGTTTCCTTTTTTGTTTGCATGCTAATATGCTGCTGAGAAGGATGTTTTGGGCAGAAGGAAGCCTTTGGTTTTTGCTATTGTTGCTGGCCTCGACGGCTTGCTAGATGCCTGTTCCTGCAAACTTACATTGCACATTGTGGTCAACACAATGTGCCAAGAATGCTTTCGGGTGTCCGGCGTGTTTCCAAAGCGGGAAGATCAGGTTCTATCTTTTACTAGTGCTTGTCTGAGGACATATGCATGTGTGTGTTTGTAGATAAAGCCGAAAGGAAAACTGATTTCTAATCCGTCTGTATGCTTAACTTGTGTTGTGTTGGACAATCAGGTGTCAGAGCAGGCGCTTGCTGTGCTTCACTGGACCTGAGGGTAGTTTGGCTCGTGTGTGGTGCTTTCTGTGTTTTGTTGTGTTTTGTCTTTAGCATGACTTTTTGCTTCTAATCCAAGTGCTTCTTATATCCCGTGCTGTTTGGAGGACCATGTCCATCTGAGACCGGGACAGAACAAAGCCTCTCCCGGAAAACTCAGACATAGAGATTGCTTACAAGGAGCGTTTGACAATGTCTTTGCAGTTTGAAGTAGATTGATATTCACCATTGCAACCTTGGTTGCCTCAGATTGTTCCTCATCCCTTAGCACACTACCCCAAACAACCTCATTCCTGCACAAGCTAGGTTTGCATGTAGCTTCTATTCGGAGGCCTTAAACCAGGGGTCTCAAACTCAACTTACCTTGGGGCCACTGGCGGGGGATTCTGGCTGAGCTGGGCTCCACCCTCGGCGCACATGCACACGCGCGCAATTAAAATTATTATTATTATTTTTTTAACCAAAGATAAGATAAACAAGGACACTAGTGTAACGAAGTTGTGTGGACAAACTTGTAATAACATTCAGTTTTTCACTCATTGAAAAATGTTTCTCTGCTCGCATCAGGCCTGGTAGATGTCACACCCCTGAGAGCCATACACCCCACCGTGATTCGTAGGTTTGTCAGCTTCGCACACAACATTGTAAAAAGTGCCATTCATATAAAACTCAAGGGCCGCACTAACATTAAACTTTCATATTAAGGTGGGGGCCACAAAAACCCGCAAGTTTGAGACCCTTGCCTTAAACAGTACAGCAGGTACTTTTTAACTGTTCCAGGCAAATGTTCCCAGATGCTGTTGCTTTGATTAGGGTCTTGCTTCACTGCCTTGGGCCACCACCACCACCAGCAGCTGCTCCAAAAACACGCTGTGCTGCTCACATATTGATTGTAACTTCTGCGCTTACATGTTTTATTACTTCAGGGAAAGACACCGTTGAAGTTACGGAGGGCCACACTTGACTTTGTACAGTTATGAGAATTACTGTAAGCCCAAATACTACGATCATAAAGGTGTACCCACATTAAACTAAATGTGCAGTTTGACAACATCCTCGGCAGTCCTAAGTTTGATTTGCAAACAATGAAATTGTACAATCGAAGCAGGAGCCTGGTTCGCATTGCCAGCAGTAAGTCGAGCTTGTTTCCGGTGAACGTTGGCCTCCGCCAAGGCTGCCCTTTGTCACCGATTCTGTTCATAATCTTCATGGACAAAATTTCTAGGCGCAGTCAAGGTGTTGAGGGAGTCCAGCTTGGCGACCTTAGGATCTTGTCTCTGCTATTTGCAGACGATGTGGTCCTCATGGCCTCATCAGGCTGTGACCTTCAGCGTTTACTGGAGCGGTTTGCAGCTGAGTGTGAAGCTTCTGGGATGAGACTCAGCACCTCCAAATCCGAGGCCATGGTTCTCAGTCGGAAACGGGTGAACTGTACCCTGCGGGTTGGGAGTGAGGTCTTGCCTCAGGTGGAGGAGTTCAAGTATCTCGGGGTCTTGTTCACGAGGGAGGGACGGTTGGTGCGTGAGGTTGACAGACGGATCGGTACAGCGTCAGCAGTACTGCGGGCGCTGTACCAGGACCGTCGGGGTGAAGAGAGAGCTGTGCCAGAAGGCAAAGCTCTCTGTTTATCGATCGATCTACGTTCCCACCCTCACCTATGGTCATAAGTTATGGGTCATGACCGAAAGAATGAGATCGCGGATACAAGCGGCGGAAATGAGTTTCCTTCGTAGGGTGGCTGGACTCACCCTAAGAGATAGGGTGAGGAGCTCGGCCATCCGGGAGGAGCTCAGAGTAGAGCTGCTGCTCCTTCACATCGAGAGGAGCCAGTTGAGGTGGCTCGGGCATCTAGTCCGGATGCCTCCCGGGCGCCTCCCTGGTGAAGTGTTTCGGGCATGCCCAGTCGGAAGAAGGCCCCCTGGGAAGACCTAGGACACGCTGGAGGGACTATGTCTCACAGCTGGCCTGGGAACGCCTTGGTGTCCTCCCGTTGGACCTGGAAGAGGTCGCCGGAGACCGGGAAGTCCGGACTTCCCTACTGAAGCTGCTGCCCCCGCGACCCAGACCCGGATAAGCGGAGGAAAATGGATGGATGGATGGATATCAGACAAAATGTTATTTTGGCGGAGGTCTTTTAGATGAGTGTAGTGTATCACAGTCTCTTTCTTCTTGCAGCTTTTTTCATTTTAGAAATATTACAAATTCCTACAGAATTTGTGAATTCTTTCTCGTAATATTATGACTTCAATCCTCTAGTTTTGACTTTAGTATGATACTCATAGTATGTTAACTTTTTCCCAACCTAGTTTTTATGTTCATAATATTGCCACTGTAAGAAAAGTTGTAAAAAAAAAAAAATAACACTCTTGTTCCATCCGTTCATCCATCCATTTTCTATACCGGTTTTCTATAATTTGCTTTTTAAAAAAAACACCCACAGACCACACTTTGGGCACCCTTGGTTTAATACAAATGATTTTTTGTTGAGTTCTCAGCACATATTTATGGATATTTTCTAATGGATTTCTGATTGAAGAAGAAACTAGCTGCTGGACTCACACTGTTGAATTTACGCTCGTGTGGGAATTTTTTACATTCATGGTGGCGATTCTTGTAACCCTGACTTCTTTCTATTGCTTTTTGGTGGGACTTTTGGATTGATTTTATTTTTCAGTGTGGCCTCCAGAACTCATTCACATAACTCAGATTTTAAACTCTGGCACTTGTCCACAAGGGGCGCTGTTGGGCAATTTAGAGTTTAAACTCTGGCACTTGTCCACAAGGGGCGCTGTTGGGCAATTTAGAGTTTAAACTCTGGCACTTGTCCACACGGGGCGCTGTTGGGTAATTTAGAGTTTAAAGTCTGGCACTTGTCCACACGGGGCGCTGTTGGGTAATTTAGAGTTTAAAGTCTGCCACTTATCCACACGGGGCGCTGTTGGGCAATTTACGGTTTANCTGCCACTTATCCACACGGGGCGCTGTTGGGCAATTTACGGTTTAAACTCTGGCACTTGTCCACACGGGGCGCTGTTGGGTAATTTAGAGTTTAAACTCTGCCACCAACTCCGTGCTGTTCAATAATGACCAAACTAGATGTGAGCAAAAGTATCATAAACTGCAGGGCATACATGCTGCAGCTGCTTCTTCAGTTCATAGTTAGTCGTCTTCCGTCTTTTTTGTGTGTCACATTTCATGAGGTGCCACCAACTGCCAAAAGTCAAGAACTGATTGAGCATCTATCCCTCACGTTTTAGCTCTGGGGTGTCCAGACTTTTTCCACCAAGGGCCGCATATTGAAAAAAAAAAAAAATGCAGGGTGCCACATTGATATGTATGATATATATTTTGCAAAAAGGCTAAGTACTCACAAAAAGTTAAGCATAATATTTTGTGATCTCTTTGGATATCTTATTTATGAATGGAACATTTTTGTAGTTGCAGTATAAAAAATTGTTTCGGACCTTACGAAAGTTCACATTATCAGAACCCTCTAGGCATGAAGTCACACCCGGTAGTCACCTTTCCACTTGTATCACCTAATATAGTAGACATAATAAGCTATTTAAGACATAAATAAGACTCATTGTTGGGTGTGTTGCTGTAAATGTGGTGCAGTGTTGGACTGGAGTTCAGAGTTGAGTTTCAGCTGGTCGCGGGTTACCGCAGCAACGGTAGCTCGTGTTTTGATTAGGGATTTTTATAAGGGATTAATGTGCCTGCAATAAAAGCCCGTTGTTCTGGCCATCAAGTCCAGTGTTTGTGTTACTCGGTGAATATAACAGTTACATTACGGCCACCTAGTGACCACGGCCGAATTGCGTCACATGCGTCTTCAGACTGCCTTGTGTTGCTACTTCAGTTCGTTTTGCCTTCAGAGTAAAGCAGCGACATTGGAACGGCAAAAGTGGCGACGGAACTGAAGTGCATTTTAAGTTCATCTTGAAGTTTCACCCAATGGTGGAATATCTCTTACTTTTTGTGAATACTTAAAGACAAAGCTTTGTGTTATCATTAGTTATTGCTCTTAGTATTATTAGTATGTTTGTCTTTGGGGTGACTTTTTGCTTTATGCTTCCTTGTTTTGCTGGGGGGAGTTTTTGGTTTCATTTTATTTCTACAATATGAGTCAGACTTTGGACACCCCTATGTTAGCTGACACCAACTGAGAGGCATTTGAAGTTTATTTGCTCACCTACTCATCATACCTTCATGCGATATCGCGGGGTCTACAGTACTGGCACCATTTAGTTCTATGGGATTATCATCTGCAGGTTTTGCTCACAAAAAGATACCCGATTATCTGGAGAAACTGCTAATTGTCGGCACTTGTCTTTTAAAGTGTAAATAAGATTTTTGACGATATGGTTTGTATGACTGAGGCAGTGCTACGGCTCAGGTTCTCCATGTGGAATCTTAGAGTGCCTTCTACCCGGGGTATGGTATGGTACACGTGCATTCTATGGAAAGTTGTGGGATGAAAAAGCATGAAGTGCCTTGCAGGCTTTCGGTTGTGAGTGTGACTTTTAAAGAAGAAAAGGTTCTGGTTTGGTCCGTCAGTCATTGCACACAAATGGATGTTACCGGTGCTGAAAAGAGCTGACAATCAAATGGAGGCGCTCCTAAAAAATCCAATCAATTTTAATCATCAAGGTAAATTATTTTTTCCTTGAACATTTTCCTGCCCCCAACATGCATATGCACCCCCCACCCCCCAAATGACTTTTGGTCGCCTTAGGCAACATTCAAGCACGTGCCCCCACCTCATATGGATCTATGTTTCTTGCGTATGGAGCAGATGTGTGGAGTGCTGGAACAGCGAGTGGCTGCCTTCTCTCTTTTGTGTTTTCTCTTGTGTGCATCATACCCCCAAACACTCTTGAACATGCCTTCAACCACTGTGTAGACACCATTCTACCTCAAAGACTCTTAGACGCTGGATCAAAACAAACAAGCCTATATTTGAGGGGGATGTTGATCAACTGCAGGAACCCTCAATGCAGGAAAAGTTTTGGTCACCCCCACTTTAGGAGCTCTTTAGTGCGTGCTTACACATGAAGGATGACTCTTTGGGAGCGTGTAGTGAATCAAACATTGTTGGGGAAAATAATCTGTGTAGCAAAGAACGTTTCTGGTGGATGTCAGTCCAAACAATGTGTTTTGTTTTTGTTGTTTGTCCTCCCGGATTGTTACGGTTCAGTTGCATGCGGTCCTCTTGTCTGTGTTGATTGGGTTTCAGCCCGTTCTGGAACAGAAGGAGAAAAATGGAAGTTGAAAAATGGAACATTCGCCGCAGCTTTTACGGGTTGGCGTGCTCGTGGCGCCCCGCGGCTGACAGGCTGGTGGACTGCAAACAACAAAGATGCTGAGAACGTACCGTGCAACCAGATGCCTTCTGCTGTGACGATTGTATTACTAAGATTGGTGGAATAGATGTGGCCTTTTAGGGTTTCGATGTTTGTTTTTTGCTATCTCTTTGCGCTTTGTTTTGGAATATGCCGTAGCAACCCAGCACACATTTTAGAGAGCAGATTTTTTCATTTGGAGATGATGATAATGTGATTGTTTTTGTTGTGTTTCTGGAAGCGCGTGCGCTCCTCACGTCGTCAGCTAACGAGGTCTTGTCTCTTGCAACTTCTCAGGAAAAACCTACCTCTACCTCCAGTTTGATGCATTCAAGTGTCAAGTTAACGTTTTAGTGGGTACACGCGTAAAGGGGGCGTGTTACTGTGCAGCGCTTCTGCTGATGCCAGGACCACGGGCAGGGAACCCACAGCTCAACAGTACTGCTGACTTAGCACTGCTAGTAGTTTTCTGTCTGTCCACTACATGTGTGCTTATTCCTCTTTTATCTAGACATGATTTTGATGAATGGTAACCACGGTAACAGTGAGGTGGGCAACCAATGCAACTGTTTCCTTTCTCTTTGTTTTGACGGGTGAAGAGTTATGTTTTTCTGTTTTACTCAGTATGTGTTTGTGTCATTTTGAATCTGAAATGAATAAAATATCACTTTTCTTAAATGTCACCAATTGTTCAAGCCATCTATTTATTTCAATTGTTTCAATTCAGCCTACCCGTGGATGAGTGGGTAACACGTTGGCCTCACAGTCAGGAGGTTCACGGTTCGAATCTCCGTTGGGCATCTCTGTGTGGAGTTTGCATGTTCTCCCGGGCGTGTTTGGGTTTTCTCCAGGTACTCCGGTTTCCTCCCACATTCCAAAAACATGCATGTTAGCTTCATTGGCCGCTCTAAATTGTCCATTAGAGTGTGAATGTTTGTCTATATGTGCCCTGTGATTGGCTGGCGACCAGTCCAGGGTGTAGCCCGCCTCCCGCCTAAAGTCAGCTGGGATAGGCTCCAGCAATTCATAGTAACCTTAGTGTCATATGTCTATAAAAAAAAAAGCACTTTTAGCCATCTTTTGGGAATAAGCGTGACAAATTAGTGTTTTCATTGTGTGTTTGAAAATGGTGCAGTTTCCAAACATTCATTCATTCATTCATTTTCTATGCCGCTTATCATCATTTGCCAGATAATATTTTGCCACTTTTAGGGTTGAATTTCATGGCTTCACTCGTTCAGGGTTTTTCATAAATATAATATGTCATGTTGGCGGGGCGGAGCTGTCCACGGCGTCCGCTGCCGCTCCGAATACAAAATGCAGAACAACAAATGCAGAATATGTCATGGGGAATTCTCCTTACTGAGAATTAGCATATAAACTATGCGCGCTTTTCAGAAATCTTATGTATTGAACTATTTTACTTGTCAGCATTAAATCTATTATCTCAGAGTCAAGACGAGGTGTCATTTATGAGATAATTCAGACGATCAGTGGGATAAAGAAGGCAGGGATAATGATAACAATAACAACAATAACAAACTGTCCAGTCTTGACGCCCGCTTGAACTTGCTGGAGATCATGCACAAGGAGTTCCAAGCACTGCGGGACTCGGTGGAGTTTAGCCAGCAGCAAATGCAAAATGATGTTATATGTTTCTGTCTTTTTACTGTTTTAATAATAAAACAACTAAACTTTTTAGTTTTAGTTGAAAAGTTAAAACTAACTTTTTAGTTAGGCGGATGTTCTTGCGGGTGGTGTCCGTGCCCCCCTATGGACCTTGCTCGGCTGCCTGTCCATCTCACATTCCAGCCTTCCATCACTCGTGAACAAGACCGCGAGGTACTTCAACTCCTCAATTTGAGGCAGGGCCTCATCCCCGACGCGGAGATGGCACTCCACCCTTTCCCGGGCGAGAACCATGGATTTGGACTTGGAGGTGCTGATTCTCATCCCAGCCGCTTCACACTCAGCTGTGAACCGATCCAGTGAGAGTTGAAGGTCATGGCTCGATGAAGCCAACAGGACCACATCATCTGCAAAAAGCAGAGACCGACTCCTGTGGCCACCAAACTGAAACCCCTCAAGCCCTGGCTGCGCCTAGAAATTCTGTCCATGAAAGTAATGAACAGAATCGGTGACAAAGGCAGCCCTGGCAAAGTCCAACCCTCACTGGAAACGGGTCCGACTTATTGCCGGCAATGCTAACCAAACTCTGACACCGGTCATACAGGGAACAAACCGCCTGGATTAGGTGGTCCGATACCCCATATTCCCGGAGCACTCCCCACAGTATTCCCCGAGGAACATGGTCAAATGCCTTCTCCAAGTCCACAAATCACATGTAGACTGGTTGGGCAAAACTCCCATGCACCCTCAAGGACCCTGCCGAGAGTATGGAGCTGGTCCACAGTTCCATGACCATGACGAAAACCACACTGCTCCTCCTGAATCCGAGATTCGACTATGCGGCGGATCCTCCTCTCCAGAACCCCTGAATATACCTTACCGGGAAGGCTGAGGAGTGTGATCCCACGATAGTTAGAGCACACCCTCCGGTCCCCCTTCTTCAAAAGCGGGACCACCACCACGGTCTGGCAGTCCAAGGGCATCGACCCCGATGTCCACGCAATGCTGCAGAGTCGTGTCAACCAAGACACGCCCACAGCATCCAGGGCCTTAAGGAACTCTGGGCGGATCTCATCCACCCTTTCCTTGCCACCAAGGAGCTTTTTTACTACCTCAGTGACCTCAGCCCCAGAGATAGGCGAACCCGCCTCAGAGCTCCCAGGGACTGCTTCCATGTTGGAAGGCATGTCGATGGGATTGAGGAGGTCTTCAAAGTATTCCCTCCACCGGTCCACAACATCTCGGGTCGAGTTCAGCAGCACACCGTCCCCATCGTACACGGTGTTGACTGTGCACTTTCCCCCTCCTGAGACGGCGAATGGTGGTCCAGAATCTCTTCGAAAGCCATCCGGAAGTTGTTTTCCATGGCTTCTCCAAACTCCTCCCATATCGTTGTTTTTGCCTCAGCGACTGCCAGAGCTGCAGATCGCTTGGCCTGCCGGTACCTGTCAGCTGCCTCCAGAGTCCAATGTGCCAAAACGGCCTGATAGGACTCTTTCTTCAGCTTGACAGCATCCCTCATCACTGGTGTCCACCAACGGGTTCTGGGATTACCGCCACGACAGGCACCGACCACCTTATGGCCACAGCTCCGATCAGCCGCTTTGACAATGGAGGCACGAAACATCGCCCACTCGGATTCAATGTCCGCTGCCTCCCTCGGAACATGCTCAAAACTCTCCCGTAGGTGCGAGTTGAAACTCCTTCTGACAGGGGACTCTGCCAGACGTTCCCAGCAGACCCTCACAATGCATTTGGGTCTGCCAGGTCTGACCGGCATCCTCCCCCACCATCGGAACCAACTAACCACCAGATGGTTATCGGTTGACAGCTCCGCCCCTCTCCTCGCCCGAGTGTTCAAAACATGTGGTCCCAATTCCGACGACACAACCACAAAGTCAATCACAAACTGCGGCCAAGGGTGTCCTGGTGCCAAGTGCACATGTGGGACACCCTTATGCTTGAACATGGTGTTCGTTATAGACAATCCAGGACGAGCACAGAAGTCCAACAACAAGACACCGCTCAGGTTAAGATCAGGGGGGCCGTTCCTCCCAATCACACCTCTCCTGGTCTCACTGCTGTTGCCAACATGAGCGTTGAAGTCACCCAGCAGAACAAGGGAATCCCCCAAGGGAGCACTCTCTAGTACTTCCTCTAAGGACTCCAAAAAGGGCTGGTATTCTGAACTGCTGTTTAGCGCAAACAACAGTCAGGAAATTATGAAATTATGTTATCCTGAACTATTAGTCAAAGATAACATAAAATGATGACTGCCACGACTTTTGGGAAAAGATCTCGTGGTTGAGACAAAAGTTGAACTTTTTGGAAGGTGCGTGTCCCGTTACATCTGGCGTAAAAGTAACACAGCATTTCATAAAAAGAACATCATAGCAACAGTAAAATATGGTGGTGGTAGTGTGATGGTCTGGGCTTGTTTTGCTGCTTCAGGACCTGGAAGGCTTGCTGTGATAGATGGAAGCATGAATTCTACTGTCTAGCAAAAAATCCTGAAGGAGAATGTCCGGCCATCTGTTGGTCAACTCAAGCTAAAGCCATCTTGGGTGCTGCAGCAGGACAATGACCCAAATCACACCAGCAAATCCACCTCTGAATGGCTGAAGAAAAATTAAATGAAGACTTTGGAGTGGCCTAGTCAAAGTCCTGACCTGAATCCCATTGAGATGCTGAGGCATGACCTTAAGAAGGCGCTTCATGCTAGAAAAGCCTCAAATAAAGCTGAATGACAACAATTTTGTAAAGATGAGTGGGCCAAAATTCCTCCAGAGCGTGTAAAAGACTTGTTGCAAGTTATGGCAAACGTTTGATTGCAGTTATTGCTGCTAAGGGTGCCCAACCCGTTATTAGGTGCAGGGGCAATTACTTTTTCACACAGGGCTATGTGGGTTTGGATTTTTTTCTCCTTAAATAATAAAATCATTCATTTTAAAACTGCATTTTGTGTTTACTTGTGTTATCTTTGACTAATATTAAAATGTGTTTGATGATCAGAAACATTTTGTGTGACAAACATGCAAAAGAATTCAAAGGCAGGAAGGGGGCAAATAGTTTTTCACACCACTGTATATGCACACAGTGCGTGTATGTATGTAGATAGATAGATAAATACTTTATTAATCCCGCCAGGGGAAATTCATGTCGTTCAGTAGCCCACAAATAAAAAGACAGACAGTAGAAACATTAAATATGATTCCCTAAAAGTGGGCATTATAAAATCTAATTGCAGCAGGAATAAAAGATCTCTTAAAGCCCTCAGTTCTGCAGCGCATAGAAAGAAGTCGGTCCGTTCTATTGCTCCTTTTGAGCAGACAGGGTCTAATGCAAAAGGGGGCCTGGTGTTTCTGCGGATGGCCGGCACCTTTCTTCCCATACAGCTCTACACCACAGAGTCCAGGGACCCCCCCAACCACTGACACTGCTCTCTTGATCAGCTTGTCCAATTTGTTACGATCTTTGACCTCAATGCTGTTTCCCCAGCAGACAGCAGCATAGAAAAAGACAGCAGCAACGACAGACTGGTAGAACATACCCAACATTTGAGTGCACACCTCAAAGGACTTCAGCCGCCTCAGAAAAAAGAGCCTGGTCTGAGCTCTTTTATAGAGACAGTCTGTATTGATGGTCCAGTCCAGGTCCGAAGCCGTCCTGTCAGGTAGCTGTGAATCCCTGTAATGAAGGTTTTTCCCATTCCCAGTCCTTCCAGCTTTTGTTTAAGGATGTCTGGCTGAATAGTGTCAAATGCACAAAGAATTGTCACATTTTCACCGGGTTCTTCCAGGAAGGGGTGGACACGGTGCAGCATAAAGAAGATGGCATCCTCCACCCAATTCCCTCCTGATAGGCCAACTGGAGTGGGTCATGAGCATGCTGCACCTGTGGTCTCAGCACACGCAGAACCTAGTTTTCTAGGTTGCACGTCCATGTTACACCAACAGAGCCCTGGCAGATCAAGCTGCTTTATTTGCGAGGGCCGCTGCTCCTACAAGGAAACACGAGTTGGAGGAAGAGGAACAACGGCACAAGTTGAAGGCCGACAAAATAGGGAAACGCAAGGAACAATCATTTAGAAATAGCGGCTGTTGCAGCACGTTTGTCTGTGTTGGAGGATGGAAGCATAGGAGGAAGCTCTAATCGTAGGAAGCCCTATGTTGTTAGGGGAAACAGAGCAAAGACTGACTGACTTTATGCCCAAGCCTACTACAGTGACTGCTCAGCCAAACCTAACAGTGGCGCCAACATCTGCACCTTATATGGAACCTGAAGTGTTCAACATGGTGAACTCGTGTGCACAGGGTCCAATGCAACACCGTAACCAGCCACTAGAACCGAGTTTCACTCCACTGGCTGCCCATACATTTTAGGCTTCATTTTAAAATCCTTATATTTGCTTTGAAATCCTTCAATGGTCTTGCTCCGCCGGACCTCTCTGAGCTTCTCCCCCACGCCTACACTCCTTCCCGGTCTCTCGGGTCAGCTGATCAACTGCTTCTGAGAGAGCCAAAAGCAAAGCGAAAGCTCAGAAGGGATTGTGCCTCGGCTGCTGCAGCCCCAAAACTCTGGAGCAACCTGCCTCAGCAGACTTCCTCTCTGTCTGTTTTAAATCCCATCTCAAGACCCACCTCTTCTCCTTGGTCTCCATGGTGTTTTTCAGGGATAAAGGGCTCGCCTTTTCTCCTCCAAACATATTGCTGGGCATGAGTCTGGGTGTCATCCTCGACAGCTCTTTACACTTCAATAACATTACTCGATCTGCATATTTCCATCTTCGAAACATAAACCGCCTCCTCTCTGCGTTTGTCGTCACGTCGTGTTTAGATTACTGTAACTCCCTCTTTTCTGGTCTTCCTCTCAAATCTCTCCCTAAACTTCAACTGGTCCAGAATTCAGCTGCCCGCATTATCACTAGAACCCCCTCCTCCCACCACATCCCCCTCGTCCTTCAGCAACTTCACTGGCTTCCCATCAAATTCAGAATTCACTTCAAGACTTTAAGACCTGTAGCTTCTTTGAAATGCCGCCAAGTGACTTTCCTGATGTGTTCAAGGTAATGATTCGCTTTTTCAGATCCGTGCTGAGCTTCTTTGACTTTCCCGTTGTAGCGATGGTGGGCGTTGGTATCCAATGAGCCCTATTTAAATGGGCCCAGAGAAGTCACCAGCTGTAGTCACTCATTATCACTCACAAGAAGTTAGGAGGTCATGCTATGAAGGTCATTGACATAACTCCCACCAACATTGCTAATTGCAGGAGAACCCGGGGTCCCAGACCCACAACCCAGATCCCGAGCCATAGAGCGCAGACCTCTACAGAGCATGAAAACGAGGTCTTCAAGGGGAAACTTGTCCACCCTGGAGCCTTGCCATTGGGGAGTGTTTTGACTACCCCAATTACCTCAGCCACGGTGATAGAACTGTCCACGTACGTGTCATCAGACTCTGCTTTCTCTACGGAAGGTATGTCAGTGGGATTGAGAAGGGCCTCAAAGTATTTCTTCCACCGACTGACTATATCCTGAGTGTGAACTGGGGACCGCTTTCCCTTTCCGAGGTGTCGGACGGTTTGCCTGAACCACTTCAAGGTCGACCGAAAGTCGTGCTCTATAGCCTCACCAAACTCCTCCCACACCCGAGTTTCTGCCTTGACTACTCACCCTATCTCTAAGAGAGAGAGCCACCCTGTGGAGACTCATTTTGGCCGCCTGTACCCACAGACCTGTCTTTCGGTCACTACCCAAAGCTAGGTAGGAACATAGATCGACCGTTGAGCTTTGCCTTTCGGTTCAGCTTCTTTTTCACCACAACAGACCGTTTCAGAGTCTGCATCACTTTAGATGCCGCACCAATCCGTCTGTCCATGTGGCTTTCCATCCTTCCCTCACTTGTGAACAAGACCCTGATGTACTTAAACTCCTCTACTTGGGGCAGGATCTCAACCCAGAGATGGCACTCCAGCCGTTTCTGATCAGGGACCATGGACTTGGAGGAGCTTATTGTCATCCCAGGTGCTTCAAAAATGGATTCCGCAAGAGTTAAGGGTCACGGCTTGATGAAACCAACACGACCACATTTTCCGCAAAAAGCCTGGTCCTGCGGCCAACAAACTGGAATTCGCCCTGGCTGTGCCTAGAAATTCTGTCCATAAAATTAATGAACACAATTGGTGACAAATGGCAGCCCAGCGTTGTCCAACGCAGGATTGAGGATAAGTATTCCCTCCACCGGTCCACAACATCTCCAGTCGAGGTCAGCAGCACACCAGCCCCACCATACATGGTGTTGACTGTCCACTGCTTCCCCCTCCTGAGACGGCAGATAGTGGTCCAGAATCTCTTTGAAGCCGTCTCTGAGTCGTTTTCCATGGCCTCTCTGAACTCCTCCTATGTCTTGAGTTTTTGACTCAATGAACGTCAGAGCCGCAGACCGCTTGGCCTGCCAGTACCTGTCAGCTGCCTCTGGAATCCCATGGGCCAAAAAGGCCTGATAGCTTCTTTAGCTTGACGGCATCATTTACCACTGGTGTTCACAAAAAGGTTCAGGCACCGACCACTTCACGGCCACTGCTCCGATCAGCCACCTCGACAATGGTGGAATGAAACATCGCCCACTCGGACTCAGTGTCCGGCGCCTACCCTGGAACATGGCTCAAGCTCTCCCAGGGGTGGGAGTTGAAACTCCTTCTGACAGGGCACTCTGCCAGACGTTCCCAGCAGACCCTTACAATGCATTTGGGTCTGCTACGTCTGACCGGAATCCTCCCCCACCAGTGGAACCAACTCACCACCAGTTGGTGATCGGTTGACAGCTCTGCCCTTCTCTTCACCAAAACATGTGGCGGCAAGTTTGCCGACACAACCACAAAGTCAATCATTGAACTGCGGCCCAATGTGTCCTGGTGCCAAGTGCACATGTGGACACCCTTATTAATTGTGCATAATTTGTGTTTGTGTCCTGTTTAAGGAAGAAGACGGGACCGATCGGTCCAGTCTGGAGAGAGATCAGTTTCAAAGAATGGAGAAGGCTGCTGCTGTGAAAAATGTTGATGAGGTTAACTTTGGTGTTCACAGCTTTGTCACAGTTGGAGTAGCATGTCAAAGCGACCAACTTAACAGAAAGTCACAGAGCATATGACCTGCTAAAGGGAATAAGCTAATCACTGTTATTCTGTCTTGTAGATGTCCACCAGCAGCTGCCAATTAAAGAAGAGGTTTCTGCCGGCCAGCAGGAGTGGACCCTTGGTGTGGAGCAGAGGGAGCAAAAAGCTGTTAGGGCTGCCGGTTTCATTGTGAAATCAAACTTGATAAGACACTTAAGAATGCACACTGGAGAAAAGACATTTTCCTGCTCAGTTTGTGCTGCAAATTTTTCCCCATAAGAGCATTTAATGGCACACTATAGAACACACAAAAAGCATTCACCATGCAGTGTGTGTGTGCAGTGTGTCACACAATGAGCAGCGATCATCGTGGTCACATGCCCGCAACTTTGACCATGATGTGACCGAGTAAAATACATTTCTTGTGGATATTATTTTAAAAAAATAATTTATTTGAAAATGTGTATGTCTATTAAAATAGACACGTCTATTAATGTTTACATTTTTAAATTGCTTATGTATAAATGTTATGCTCATGTGAGGCCATATGTGTCTTGTAGTTTGTACAGTATGTGTCCTTAAGACCCTAACCCCTAAGGTGTCAAACACAAGGCCCGGGGGCCAGATGTGGCCCGCCACATCATTTTATGTGACCCACAAAGGCCTTGGAATAATGAGTCAATAATGCAATTCAGCTGTTTCTTTCTCAATGTTTTTGTCCTTTCATTTTGACTGTAGAATCTTCTTAACTTTAATATTATCTGACATGAACAAGATATCGAGAGCACTTGTTTGTTATCAAAAAGAAATACTTGAATGTATGCTTGGTCACCTTGACGTTCACGTCTCTTCTCATTTCTAGGCAAGCTATCTATCCATTCTAATAATCAAATGCACCGGCAATTGTATAATAATATCATGAGGTTATATTCATATTTATCCATCCATCTATGTTCCACCACACTAGGGTCGCTGTTATGCTGGAGCCTATTCCAGCTGTCTTCGGGGGGAGAGGTGGACTAGATAATCATATTTATTCATACTGACCGTTACAAGCGGCCCACTTAGGGCAGTCATAACCTCAATGTGGCCCTCAATGAATACGAGATTGACACTAACCCTATATCACATGACGGGATATATCTTATAGGTATAGTTTTTAAATATATGCAGATATATTTATCATCAAACAAATTGAAATATTAGTCAATGACCACAACTGAACACAAAATGCAGTTTTTGGATTTAGATTTATTGGTCCCAGGGGAAATTCGACTTCATTGACTGTACATTACAGATGCAACAGGACGCAGCATAGACAGTAATATTAACAACATAAAATCAACCTGACAATAAAGACAACATCCATAGTACCGGACAGACTAAATTAAGACAGCTCAGCGGGCCTGCTGTTTTAGGCGGCTATGGCTGCAGGCTGTCCCCAAGACAGGCCCTCCTGAACTGAACTTAATTGATCTTTATCTTCAATGAAACATTATTATTACGATTTTTTTTGTATTACAAACAATATTCCAAAGCTTCATGGCCCTGCGGACAAAAGTAATTTTACTCTAAACTTTACTCTGCCTTCCTGCAGCAGCAACAACTGCAATCAAGAGTTTGCTATCATTTTCACTGAGTCTCTTACAGCGCTGTTGAGGAATTTTGGCCCAATCATCTTTGCAGAATTGTTGTAATTGTGCCACTGTGCAGGGTTTTCCAGCATGACACACAATTTTACGGACATGCCACAGCATTTTAATAGGTTTCAGGTCAGTTCTTTGACTAGGCCTTTCCAAAGTCTTTTTTCAGCCATTCATTGTTGGACTTGCTAGTGTGTCTTGGATCATTGTCCTGCTCCACAACCCAAGTTGGTTTCATCTTATAGTCAACAACAGATGACCGGATATTTTCTTTCAAGATTTTTTGGTAGACAGTAGAATTTCCGAAAGGTCCGAAAGCACCACAACAGCCTCAGACCATCCCATCACACTACCACCACCATATTTTACTGTTAGTGTGATGTTCCTTTTCTGAAATGCAGCATTACATTTACGCCAGATGTAATGGGAAACACACCTTCCAAAAAGTTAAAGTTTTGTCTTGTCAGACCACAGAATAATTTCCCACAGATCTTGGGGATCATCAGGATGTTTCTTGGCAAAATTGATCTGAGCCTTAATGTTCTTTTTGTTCAGCGGTGGTTTTGGTCTTGGAACTCCGCCACCGAGGCCGTTTTTGCTCAGTATCTTTCTTATGATGGAGTTATGAATGCTGATTTTAACTGAGGCAATTGAGGCATGCAGTTTTTTTGATGTTGTGGGGTCTTTTGTGATCTCTTGGATGAGTCGTCACTGTGCTCTTGGGGTAATTTTAGTTGGCCGGCCACTTTTGGGAAGGTTCACTTTGTACTGTGTTTTGGCCACTTGTGGATAATGGCTTGTCACTGTGGTTTGCTGGAGTCCCTAATATTTAGAAATGTCTGTATAACCTTTAAGACCAGACTAATAGACCTCAATTAATTGGGAAACCACTTTACACAGTGTCATGGAGGTTTTTATTCTTTGATTTTTTTTCTCTCTTAATAATTAGAAGTTTCATTTAAAAACTACATTTTGTGTTAAGTTGTGTTCTCATTGACTAACATTTAAGTTTGTTTGATGATCTGAAACATTTAGGCATGACAAACATGCACAAAAAAAAAAAAGAAATCTGGGAGGGGGCAAACACTTTTTCACGCCACTGTATAACAGCAAATGTGATTCACATCAACAGTCTTTTCTCTAGCAGCTTTGTGATGGTTGAATTTAAGAAACACCCTTTTAACACTGTGAATTTGCTTGTAAACTTTCTTTAAACTTTGCCTCGCTTGGGGGTTTTTTTGTTTGTTTTGTGTTGTTTTTTAAAATTGTTGTCATTTTTCACCTCTTGTGGTAGTCATAAATAATGGAGCAAATTTTAAAATGTGGCTTACATCAGTGTTGTGTAAGCCCCAACATACCTGCAACATCCTCCAGTAAGTTCAGTATGGCGGTGGGGCAATGATGGCCTTGTGAGGCATGTCACACAGAATAGTTAATAATGCAATTCAAAGTATGGAAAATTGCTTGCCAATTAACTATTAAAACTCAAACAAGATGCAGGTAACCGTGAGATTCTGCAAGTGCAGAAAATACAGTTCTGCAGGACAGTGTCGTAAATCTTGTTTTATGTCATATAAAATGAGCACACTTTGCCCATTATTATTGCTATGACTTCATTCTTGTTTCCATGATTTTTTTGTGTTGTGTTTTTTATTATTATTGTGTTTCACTGGTGTCGCTGATTTTCTCTCGGGATTAATGAAGTATGGCTCAATTTTTTTTTTTGCTGCATGTTGAAAATGGTACAAAATTGACTATCCACACAGGGGTTGAAACTTCCAGTGACTAAAACCACAGTTTTTGACAAAGAAAAGAGTTCAAACAAGAGTTAGCTCTGTATTATATTAAAATAATATCCATCCATTTTCTATATCGATTGTCTTCATTGGGGTCGCGGGTATGATGGAGCCGCAAAATAATATAAACATATAAATGACTAATATTGACTAATATAATATTGACCAAACCGGACACCAGATATTTGCTAATGAAAAGAAAAGTAAACAGCTCTTTCTAATAAAAATGATTTTCAGGGTTTTGGAGGCGTCGCCATAATTAGATCGATGTGTTCTTGCTCGACTGAGCAGGGCTGATCCGCGCTGGTGACGCGTGGCTATTCAGTGACGGTTGCGTTCAAGGCGTCTCGAATTGATCAACATTGCCAATGGCCAACCTCGTTAAAATGGAGCGTAAATAATTATATTGCTCCTAACTACCACAACGACGTGGGTCGAAGACTAGCAATTCAATTTAATCGAGTTAACAAGTTACGGCTTGGTTTGACGAAGCGTTCTTGTGGGCGGATGGTAGGAAAACCACAATACCTGAAAGCACCCGTATTTGTTTTGCCACAGCAACTCAAGCGATGCAGACGAGGCACGAGCATGTCGTTTAGCTGTCGACCATCGAAGGACAACGCCGCTGTTAGTAGGATGGGAAAAGTACTTTTGGGATGAGAAAGAACACCAGCGTGAGCACGAAGAAAGGAACATCAGGTTGGAGCTTGCCTGTACTTTAGCTGCGTTCGTTATCCCGCTCAAATGGTTGTTTGTGGCTCCCATTAAAGGGCTCTTGAAAACTCCATGCTAACCGTAGCCCAGTAGTGTTTGTTAGTTCAAGTTCTTCCTGGCATTACTGTTTTGGGCTAAATTCACGTACGTACAACGGAAAGCCCGTTATTTGTTGTTTATTAGATGTTCCTGCAGTTCTTAATTCTTCTTAAGGGCAAGGGTCACCTTCTACTAAAAGCCCTACAGGTGTTTTAGCATTCAAAACAACATATACTGTCTTGTTTCCTCAATGCTCCCCTTTTCTGCAATTTCAACAGGCTCTGTCTAAACATGGATGTCGGCCACAGCTCTGCAGAACTGTCCGCTCCTGCAATATCAAACATCCAGCAATTGGCCTCTGTTGATGGGGAGTCTGAGGACGCAGAGCTCAAATGCCAGGTGCCTGCAGAGGGTTTGGATGTTTACAACTTGATAGAGCCTCCTCCTTTAGACTGGAAGTCAGACTCTTCCACTGAGGTGGGCTCAACAGAAGACCCAGAGGACCCCGGCTTCTTTGCTGCTCCTGGCGATGTAGAAGAGGTGAGCTCAAGTGGCTCGTATTCCAATAATTGCACTGTGGTCTCACCTGACAACCGGTGGAAGGTTAATGCAGATTCAAAACAGGTGAAAGGGGATGACATTGAGGAAGATGGAGATACCCACCAGGAGACAACATGTACGGAGGTGGTGGATGAGGCTGTTGACCGGATACAAGGCGATGAAGACCACACTCGTATCCAAAACCTGCTCATCCAACTTCAGCTGATTGGGGAAGAGCATCATCCTGGGCTCAGAACACCACCTTGCTTTGATCAGCAGCAGCACTCTGATCTCTTCGAGGCTCATGAGGCGTGTTCTCCTTTATCACCCTTAAAAGATGACAGCACTGAAACCACGGGTCTATTGTTTTCTGAAAGCCACCAAAGAGACGTGCTGGGACTGCTGCAGTGCACTGCCATCAACGCTTCTCCCCATCCCAGCTGCCTTCCCCACCGTGGGGAAGTGGACGCTGTTGTTTCTATATCCTACGACCAGGAGGACGTCCAGAGGTTCTGGGGACCTTATGGGAATGGTCGACAGCAGCAGCGCAGGGACAACTCTGTCACCTCGCTGCCCGATGGAGAGTTTCCTGAGCCGGTGTGGCTGAAACAGGGGGAAGAGGCTCTGGGGGAGGAAGCTGCTACAGCAGAAAGTACCGAGGTTGTTAAACTTAATAACATTATATAATATTATGATGATTTTATAAAATCGTGTTATTATAATCACTGGAACAACTGAAGGAAAACAAATGTATGACGTGATCTACACACTTGCAGACATTTTTCCAAATATCTATCAATATATATTTTGAATATGTTAGTGGTGGTGAAATGAAAATTCCATGGTTTTAGTTGTTTTTTTGAGTGATTTTTAGTGGAAGTCATTGTTGATATGGTGTTTGCAAAATCGCCACACAATTTCTGCTGCACAGATAATATTGGCCAAGTACAGGAACTGGAAATAGAATAATTGTTACTTTTTGTGTCTGCCTCCATCATTTGTTAATTAGCACACACATTAACAGACACCGGCTGTAAAGAGAAGAAGCTATGTTATCATTATAGGACCAAATGACTCCACATGAATACACTGTTACGTTAGTTATGTATTCATATTTCGTATCGAAAAACCATGTGGTGTCATGTTTGAGTGCCATTGTTTTTTTTTGTTTGCTTTTTTAAAATAATTTTTGGTTAACTTAACATTGTACAGCCTTGTGTTTTTGTTTAATGACGTGGTGGGAATTGAACACTGTGTAAAACAACACGTTTTGAGCACGCCCCAACTTTAAATTGTGACTCCCTTGTTGAGTTTTTAGTCATCAGGTATGGAGCACATGTCATATATTGAATGCTTGTTAGCTATTTTTTCTGCAAAGGCTATATTCTTCAACTTAAGTAGGTTTCAAACGGTTGCAAGTAATGTGCCTATCTATATTTGAAGTCAGAATGGCCGTCTTGGGCTTTTTACATAATTTTACTATCTGACATGATAGAGCACAGCATGAACAAAACATAACCAGAAATACTTTCTTTAAAAAAAAAAAGTTACTGATATTTGATTTTGTGGTCATACAGAATGCTGACGACCAGCCTTCATATAAAGACGGTAAGTCTCGCTTATTTTTCTTGACTGAGAGACAGAAGGTCAGATATAATGCATGTTATTATGCCTGCAGTACCTGGTCCTTGTGACCCTGAAGATCTCTTAGATGGAGTCATATTCGGTGCCAAGTACCTGGGCTCTACCCAGATCAAATCAGAGAGGAACCCATCTACTAATGCACGCATGGCCCAGGCTCAAGAGGCTGTGGACCGCATTAAGGTAAACTCCAATGACAGACCTTATTGTTGATGCTGTGAACAGTTAACGCTCATTTGATTTAGGGGCTAAATTGGGTCAAAACCACAAAGTAATTTGTTGTTTCATCCATCCATCCATTTTCTATGCCACTTATCCTCATGGGGGTATGCTGGAGCCCGAGTGGCGGGGTACACCACCCTGGACTGGTTCGCCAGTCAATCGCAGGGCACATATACATACAACCATTAACAATCTAGTTTCGCCAGTTAACCTGACCTAACCTAACATGCATGTTTTTGGAATGTGGGAGGAAACCCACAAAGAGATTCTGGACCACCATCCGCCGTCTCCGGCGGGGGAAGCAGTGCACAGTCAACACCGTGTATGGTGGGGACAGTGTGCTGCTGAACTCGACTCGAGATGTTGTGGACCGGTGAAGGGAATACTTTGAAGACCTCCTCCATCCCACCAACACGCCTTCCAACATGGAAGCAGTGCCTTGGGACTCTGAGTCGCGATCGCCTATCTCTGGGGCTGAGGTCACCGAGATGGTCAACAAGCTCCTTGGTGGCAAGGCCCCAGGGGTGGATAAGATCCGCCCGGAGTTCCTTAAGGCCCTGGATGCTGTGGGCGTGTCTTGGTTGACACGACTCTGCAGCATTGCGTGGACGTCAGGGTCGGTGCCCCTAGACTGGCAGACCGGGGTGGTGGTCCCGCTTTTCAAGAAGGGGGACCGGAGGGTGTGTTCTAACTATCGTGGGATCACACTCCTCAGCCTCCTCGGTAAGGTCTATCCTCCGCCGGATAGTCGAATCTCGGATTCAGGAGGAGCAGTGTGGTTTTTGTCCCGGTCGTGGAACTGTGGACCAACTCTATACTCTCGGCAGGGTCCTTGAGGGTACATGGGAGTTTGCCCAACCAGTCTACATGTGTTTTGTGGACTTGGAGAAGGCATTTGACCGTGTTCCTCGAAGAATACCATGGGGAGTGCTCCGGGAATATGGGGTATCGGACCACCTAATCCAGGCAGTTCGTTCCCTGTATTACCGGTGTCAGAGTTTGGTTCGCATTGCCGGCAGTAAGTCGGACCCGTTTCCAGTGAGGGTTGGACTCTACCAGGGCTGCCCTTTGTCATCGATTCTGTTCACTACTTTCATGAACAGAATTTCTAGGTGCAGCCAGGGTTGAGGGGTTTCAGTTTGGTGGCCACAGGAGTCGGTCTCTGCTTTTTGCAGATGATGTGGTCCTGTTGGCTTCATCGAGCAGTGACCTTCAACTCTCACTGGATTGGTTCGCAGCTGAGTGTGAAGCGGCTAGAATGAGAATCAGCACCTCCAAGACCGAGTCCATGGTTCTCGCCCGGGAAAGGGTGGAGTGCCATCTCCGGGTCGGGGATGAGGTCCTGCCTTAAGTGGAGGAGTTTAAATACCTCGGGGTCTTGTTCACGAGTGATGGAAGGATGGAACGCGAGATGGACAGGCGGATTGGTGCGGCGTTTGCAGTGATGCGGACTCTGCACCGGTCTGTCGTGGTGAAAAGAGAGCTGAGCCAAAAGGAAAAGCTCTCGATTTACCGGTCGATCTACGTCCCTATCCTCACCTATGGTCATGAGCTTTGGGTAGTGACCGAAAGGACAAGATGGCGGGTACAAGCGGCCGAAATGAGTTTTCTCCGCAGGGTGGCTGGGCTCGTTCTTAGAGATAGGGTGAGAAGCACTGTCATCCGGGAGAAACTCGGAGTAGAACCGCTGCTCCTTCACATTGAGAGGAGTCAGATGAGATGACTCGGGCATCCGGTTAGGATGCCTCCCGAACGCCTTCCTGGGGAGGTGTTCAGGGCACGTCCAACCGGTAGGAGGCCTCGGGGGAAGACCCAGGACACGTTGGAGAGACTATGTCTCTCAGCTGGCCTGGGAACGGCTCGGCATCCGCTGGGAAGAGCTGGACGAAGTGGCTGGGGAGAGGGACCTCTGGGCTTCCCTGCTTAGGTTGCTGCCCCCGCAACCCGACCTCGGATAAGCGGAAGAAGATGGATGGATGGATGGACGAAACCTGCACCGATGCCAAGCGGAGATTTCAGCTCAGGTCTTCCAGATCGCCTGTGTGACCAACATGCTAACCACTCGACCAACGTATCAGCCTCATTCACACGGAAATGGCTTTCTGGGTGCCCAGAAACTTTATTTTTTTGAAAACTGCTTCTAGAGTGGGAAAATCTGAAAACCCTGGCTTCTTGTGGCTTGACATTTGTATGTAAATTATGAAAACCGCTGTATTAAACTGTCTTCACTGACCCATCGCCATCATGTGACCACAAGTGAGCTATGACGACAAGCCAACATAATAGCTGAATATTTTGACTGACATGATTAATTCCAGTTGACATTCCCCTGATATTTTGTAGTGTTTTTACTCCAAAATGACTTGCAGGTCTAATTTCACTTTGCCTCGATTAGTCTTGGAAAGCAGAACACAACAAACTCATGCACATGCGTTCTTTCTTGTACAGTATAAGTGGTTCTGTCTCTGTGTCTGTTTACAGCGCCACACATAGTTTTGCCTTGTGTTTTACATCAACCAGTGAACCATTCCCATCTGGATGCAACTATTTACTAATCTGAAACAGTGTGGACGCACTTCTGACCCATTCATTCATTTTCTATACTGCTAATCGTCATTAGGGTCACGGGGATGCTGGAGCCTATCCCAGCTGACTTTAGGCGGGAGGCGGGGTACACCCTGGACTGGTCGCCAGTCAATCGCAGGGCACATAAAGACAAACAAACATTCACACTCACATTCATAACGATGGACAATTTAGATTTGCCAATTAACCTAACACGCATGTTTTTGGAATGTGGGAGGAAACTGGAGTACCCGGAGAAAACCCACGCACGCACGGGGAGAACATACAAACTCCACACACAGATGCCCAACGGAGATTCGAACCTTGAACCTCCTGACTGTGAGGCCAATGTGAGGCCACTCATCCACCATGCGGCCTTTTTTTTTTTTTTTGACCCGCCAAAAAACCCAAACAAAATACCCAGATGTTTGTGTGAACAGGGCTTTATCCATTATGGCTCTTTTTTAGGCTCCAGAAGGGGAATCCCAACCAATGGCAGAAGTGGATCTTTTCATCTCCACTCAGAGGATCAAAGTTCTTTCTGCTGATACACAGGTGGGACTTTCTGGTAGACTGCTGCAACATGCTGTTTAACTTGTCACTTTATTTTTTCTTTTTAAAATGTACCTCAATGTTATGGGGTTACTTCTATCCTTTTGTCTACATATTTATACTACTTTATACTGAAATGCAATAAAGGCTGCTAATTTGTTATATACTGTTCAGATTTAATTCTTCTGTAAATGTTTACTGTCAAATACGCCCAAAAAAATAGTTGATTAACATTGGATTTAAGTAAATCTTGAATTAACTTTTACACCTTGTAGTGGCTTACGGTGTTTGAAGCGATAATCAGATGTTCCCGCCCTATTTTAAACATAGTTAATGTCCATGTGTCTACCCAGGAGGCCATGATGGATCATGCTTTGCAGATGATTTCTTATATCGCAGACATTGGTGAGATTGTTGTGCTGATGGCACGCAGGAAGCGTAAAGAGCAAGAAACCGCTGCTGCAACGACCTCCTCTTCCAAGGCTCAGAAGTGCTTAATGGTCTGCCACGTCTTTTCGTCTGAGGATGTGAGTTAGGGTGGAAACAATTTTGCCTGCATGCACTCACTGACGTATGAGTGTCTTTCAGTTGTTATCACTATTACCTTGCTTGGAAACAGCGTTGTGGGTACCCCGAAACTGTAGTTTTTTGAAAACTGCTTCTAGAGCAGGAAAATCTGAAAACGCCTACTTTTCGTTTCCCTGTAGAGTAGCAAAACCACAGTTAAAAAAAAAAAACAAAAAACGACATCACCGACCCAGAAGTGAGCTCTGACAGCCAACATATTATCTGAATGTTTCGACGAGCATGACTCACCCCAGTTGACACTCTTATTTTGTTGTCTTGTCCTCAAAATGATTAGCAGAGTAATTCCACTTCTGCTTAAGCCTAGGTGAGCCTTGGAAAGCAGAAGACGACAGACTTATGTGCATGCGTTCTCTCTTCTTCTATAGTTTGGTGTGTCACACGGTTCTGCAGCTCCACACAACTGTGTGCCTTGTGTATTAACTCACTTTCACCCAGTGATCTGTTCCCGTCTCGATGCAACTATTCCCTAATGCGGCACACATCCATCCGTCCATTTTCTATACCGCTTATCCTCATTACGGCAATGAATGCAAATTTTATGTGGATGTGGGGACCAATTTTACATTATTTTAAACCAACCCATGTGGATATGCTGAGGTGTTCTTATTTATATTTAACAATTAAAACAGCCTGTTACCAGTGACAAAGAGCATTTTTACAATTACAAATATTGAAACTTTTTTCTTATACGTTTTTGGTGGTAATATTGTGACTGTTGTCACTTAATATTTTGACTTTATTATTGTAATTTTATGTTTTCCCAGCTTAATTTTCCAAAAATTTCAACTTTTTCCCCTTTTAATTGTTCAACTTTATGCTATTCATCTTATTATGACTTTTGCTGTGTTTAATATTTATGTTTTATTCTTGTCAAATTACAGCTTCTTTCCATTTTTGCATTTTTAAAAAAGTTTAATTGTATTTTTTGAAAGCCACGGATTGTAATTGATTATTTTTACTTTATTCTTGTAAAATTACTGCATATTTTTTAATTTTAGTTTTGTTGTTCAATTTTCGTTTTAAAAATGCCACTAGCCAGTTGTTGCCGACCACAATTTGCCGCAGTTTGGACACTCCTGATATTTTTGCTTCTTCATCGGCCAGTATCCCACCTCTACACTAAACTTTTTGATCCCACTCTCGAACATTTTTTAATTTTGCCAATATCACCACAATGCTGAGATGTGAGCGTTTGGTCACCCCCTCAATATGTCTGCATGCAGGCTCAGATCATCGCTCAGGCTATTGGCCAGGCATTCGGCGTGGCTTACCAGCAGTTCCTTCAGGTCAATGGTATCAAGGCCAGTGATCTGCGTCCTGGTGAGTACAGCGACTACCTGGATAGTCAGGAGCTCTTCAATGGAGATCTGGCCCACTTCTCTGACTCCCAGAACATCAGAGATGTAAGTAGAGTAATTAATGAGGCTAAACTGGGGCTTTTTCAGTAAGACAACTTTTCTTACCACACAAGGTTTATTTGTGTGAGATGAAAGTAGGGTGGAACCTCTGAGGTATAGGAATGGGGGTTGTCGATCTCTGATTTGTTTGTAATTGGAAAAAATGTTTCCCTTGGAAAATAATAGAAATAGAAAGTGTTGTCATTGCCAAAATTAAAAAGTGTGTAGAGTCACTTTTTTAAAAAAATTTTACATTTTTGAAGCCATACACGTAAATATGACTTGTCAGTATTAATATTAAGATTTCATATATACAGTAAATAATGATACACAGTAAGACCGATACGGATAACCGATTACTTTACCGTATATCTGTTTTTTTAATTTACGTAGATGCAACTGCAGTTTGTGCACACCAGGAGGTAAGAACAAATGATTCAACAATCCGTACCTGTAGATTTGTCCTAACAAAATATCATGACATCCCTACTATTAACAAAACAAAAAAAATAGCAGCTGCTCAGAAATAATAATAATAATAATAATAATTATAATAATAATAATACATTTGTTAGGCGCCTTACAAGGCACTCTAGGTGGTCTTACATAGTGACAAATAAAATAAAACAGTTAAAAACATATAATACAATTAAAAACAAATACGTGATAAAAAGACAGTGCAGTTATGGTCAGAGTGCGTAAGCTTTTCTAAACTGATGACTTTTGAGTTTGGACTTGAAGTGCGGGAAAGAGTCAGAGATGCGGAGGTCAGGGGGGAGGGTGTAGCAGAGCGACTGAAAGCTCTACTCCCGATGGTGACCGGGCGGGGGGGGGGCGGTAAACTGGAGAGAGGAGGAGAAGCGGAGTGACCGAGCAGGTGTGGCAATATGGCGGGAGAGTGGAGTTGGGTTTGGTAGAGATGTAGAGCCGGGTGTCATCCGCATAGCAGTGGAAATGGATAGAGTGCTTTCTGAAAATGTGACCAAAGGGAAGCAGGTAGATTATGAACAGTAGGGGGCCGAGGACAGAACCCTGGGGAACACCAGATGTGACAGGGAAGGGGTGTGAGGTGACAGACTTGAGTTGAATGAACTGGGTGGGGTCTGAAAGGTAGGAGCGGAACCAGGTGAGGGGAGTATTTGTGATGCAGACGGGGGAGAGTCTGTCCAGGATGATGGGGTGTGAAATACAATCAGAGGCTGCACTGAAGTCAAGCAGAAGGAGAATGGACAATAAACCAGAATCAGCAGAAAGGAAAAGGTCATTAGTGATTTTGCTATGGGGTCGTTTCAGTGCTATGGAGGGGACGGAAGCCAGATTGGAATTTTTTTATACAGGTTTTTTTTGAAGAAAGGTGAAGTTGTGCAGCAAAAGTTTTTTCAAGAAGTTTGGAAATGAAAGGAAGGTTTGAGGTGACAGAAATGATTAAGATCAATAAGGTCAGAACCAGGTTTTTTTGAGGAAAAGTGAGCAAAATGTCAAAACAAAATGCAAAACCTCCTGCACGTTCTTCTGACAGTACAAACCACTGCTCCAAGGAGTTTATTAAGGTATCTTCAGCCGTGGCAAAAGGATGGTCATCCAGCGCCATCATTTCAATGATGAAATTACAGATTGCAGTAGCCCTTGGGACGTCTAAGGCAAACGTTTTTGCACTATTGAAACGCTGCGGCGACAGAAACAAGCCCGGGTATTACAGCGATGCTGGTGTTTCAGGTGCCATATAAGGTTTGATGTTTTTGCACTTGGGAAAGTCTCACTTCATCGAAGGCATGCTTGTTTGCAAGTGAGCTTGGGGGAAGGTATGACATTTTCTGGTGTTTTTTTTTCTTTATGGCGTAGCATTTGGTGCTTTACGCTGAAAGCCTGGTTGTGGCAATGGTGTTCACCATTTTACATTGTATGCTGCAGGTCAGTTTCCGTCCCTGTATGTTTGCAGGTGGACTTATTGGTTGACTTTCATTTACAAATGTATTCTTGGGCTCCTACCATTTTACCTCTGCACATACAGTAGTGTTCAAAACAAAAACACTGCAATGTGACTAACCAGATTAATCACTGTTATTAGTATATTTTTGATGCTACATGGCAATCAAGTTACCAGTAGGTGCAGTAGATTCTCAGAAAACAAGCAAGACACAGCATTTATGATATGCATGCTCTTAAGTTGAAATAGGTGTGTTAAAAAATAGCAGCGTCGCATTCAATGATCAGTGATCAATTTTGTGAAGAAACAGGTGACCCTTAATTAAGGATGAACCCAGGACTTGTTGAACATGCATTCCTCTGTGGAAACCTGAGGAAAATGGGTCAAAGAAGAAGAACAACATACTCTGAATAAAACGTTGATTGAAGAGGAGAAAAATTTATGTGGTGCAAAGAATTTTTGGCTGTTCAGCTAAAGTCATCTCCAATGCCTTAAATGGAGAGCAAACCAGAGACACTTTGCAGAAAATGGAAGACAACTATCAAAATGGATGTAAGAATAACCAGAATGGCCAAGGCTCAGTCAATAATCAGCTCCAGGATGATCAAAGACAGTCTGGAGTTACCTGTAAGTACTGTGACAGAACATATCTGTGTGTAGATAATCTATTTACAAGAATCTCGCAAAGTCCCTCTGTTAAAAAAAGGCATGTGCAGAAGAGTTTACAATTTGCTAAAGAATTTGCCAATTTGCCAATCAACTGGCCTAAAGAGAAACGGAGATAATTTTGTGGACTGATGAGAGTAACATTTTTCTTTTTGGGTCCAAGGGCCGCAGACAGTTTGCGAGATGTCCCCCAAACTCTGAATTCAAGCCACAGTACACAGTGAAGACAGTGATGCATTGCATTTGTCCTACTATGGTGTTGGGCCTATTTATCACATAGCAGGGATCATAGATCAGTTGGAATACAGTATGTCCAAATACTTGAAGAGGTCATGTTCCCTTATGCTGAAGGGGACATGACCTTGAAATGGCTGTTTCAACAAGAAAATGACCCCAAACACACTAGTAAACCAGCAAAATTAATGTTATGGAGTAGCCAGCCCAATCCCCGGACTTTAATCCAAAGGAGAACTTTTAAGGTGACATAAAAAATGTTTCTGTTTCTAAAGCAAAACCAAAAAATATTAATGAATTGTGGAATGTTGTTAAAGAATCTTGGAGTGGAATAACAGCTGAAAGGTGCCGCAAAAAAGGGTGGTGATACAACTAAACATTAGTTTAGTGTTTCATAGGATTTCTATTTTTTGAATGCATCCCTTTCAACTAATTCCCTAATTGTGTGCATATCATGAATGCTGGGTCTTGTTTGTTTTTGGAGAATCAACTGCACCTATTGGTAACTTATTTGCCATGTAGCCTGAAAAATATACTAATAGTGATTCTTCCTCGTTAGTCACATGGGACTGCTATTATTTTGAACACTGCACATGCATAAACAACAGTATGCTCTGCGCTCTCAGTAAAATGTACTGATGGTTGTTCCTAGAGTCAGAACAAAGTTAGGTAAGCCAGCATTTCAGTACGCTGCACCCTTTGCACGAAATGATCTGCAAAATGACCTAAGCTTATCTAAACTAGTTACATTAGGATAATTCAAGGCTATTTTAAAGGGGGCTTGGCCAATGCAGTTTTTTTTAAATTGTTGATTGTTCACTGTAAATGCTGTATTTTCTGATGGGAATGTGTTGTCTTCAACTTGTGTTACGCTGCCATCTAACAAAAGTTAGAAACAATCAGAGGCAGCACAGTACTGTACCTACAGAATGTGCAGTTGGCCAACATCATATATCATTTTGTGTAAAAGCACATTCCTACTTCTGCCTTTCCCCCCACTGCAGAAAGTACCACCAAACAAACCACTTTCTACTTAACCAAAAAACAACTCCTAATTGTCAAATATGCGGGGAACAAATGCATTTAAAATTTCTCCTTGCCATGTTGCTAAATAAGGTAACTCTAATTTGATGTAGTGCAGTTCACACCAATGAGTATCTTTTGTGAGGACAACATTTTTTATGTAGCTCTTTGTATCAAATTGATGTTAAATTGCATTTCAAGTGCCGGAGTGATGTAGTAGCATTCTGTGTATCAGGTTGCTATCACCAAGGCTCCAGGAGAAATTCTGGGGTTAGCAGTGGTGGAGTCAGGCTGGGGCTCTATCCTGCCCACAGTGATGGTGGCCAACCTTCTTCACGGAGGACCCGCTGAGCGCTGTGGAGAGCTTAGCATTGGTGATCGCATCATGTCCGTCAACAGCACCAGCATGGTGGGTTTGCCCATCACCACCTGCCAGAACATTATTCGGGTAAGAGAGGAGGTCTCCACTTTCAAAAGTTATACACACGAGGTGGTGGTAGTTGCCTGATTTTTGTGCAGCATGAGAATGCAATTTATATAAAATTATAATTTTATATAATTGTGTATTTAAAGTATAAAGTCATCAGTCGCCACTTTGCTGTTCCAGTCTTGTAAAAAAATATATTAATTCATTAATGAAACTGTTTCTGGTTGAATACAGCCTATTATTAGTTAAATAATTATTATATTGTAGAAAATTTGACATTTTATGCCTAAATTAAGCATTTTCAAGAATAAAAATGTTTAAATTAACTAAAGGTATGTTCACACTGCAGGGTATGATGCTCAATTCAGATTTTTTGTTGTTGAATTTTTGTAAAATTCTCCTGTTCCGAGGAGCGTGAGCGGTAGGATTGGGGGGACGTTGCAGTGAGCAGCTTCACTGACACTTATTAAAAATACTTCTTAGATGACAAGATGAACTTCTGCCTACATCTGTGGGTACCTTTGTATCCAATTCTCGCGCGGTAAACCGTGCCTTTCGATGATGTATAGGTCGGATGGATATACAGTATGCGACCTGACGATTACTGCAGTATCGGATACAGATCAAATTTATAGCTTACAAAGCCTGAGATACATACATACAAATCTGAATTGTACTGTTCACATTTACATGAAAAAAAAACATACAGGTCACATATGAGCAAGAAAAAAATTGACCTTGTGCCGCCTGTTGATTGATTGGTAGACTCTAGTTCCTTTTACAGATGTTTATTTCCACCTCACCACACCGTGGAACATCGTAGAACTAAAGTACATACATATGCATACAATACCACAACAAATGATTCATCAGTTAGACAATAGCACTGGTTAGCACTGAAGCTAATACTGAATACGCGGAGTTACGGAGTTAAAAGTGCTACTTCCGGTTCTGTACATTTCAAAATAAAAGCACACATTTCAAAATAAACTCGGCATTAGAGCTGCTGTAACAGACCTGGAATGTGAATGTACCGGTAAACCGCTAAACTTTGAAACTATTCAACTAAATATCAATGATTAGTATGTCACAATCACCCTTTCAAATTTTACAGGTAGTCAAAATAGTTGATCATTCGGCAACTCACAATTCAATTAAATATGGCAATGAAGATAAACATAATTCCTCATTAGTAGTGCATATCCTTCCATCCATCCATCCATTTTCTTCTGCTTATCCGAGGTGGGGCCGCGGGAGCAGCAACCTAAGCAGAGAAGCCCAGACTTCCCTCTCACTGCCAATTCGTCCAGCTCTTCCCGGTGGATCCCGAGGCGTTCCCAGTCCAGCAGAGAGATGTAGTCTCTCCAACATGTCCTGGGTCTTCCCCGAGGCCTCCTACCGGTTGACAAGACCTGAACACCTCCCCAGGGAGGCGTCCGAAAGGCTTCCTAACCAGGTGCCCGAGCCACCTCATCTGGCTCCTCTCAATGCGTAGGAGCAGCGGTTCTACTCCGAGTCTCTCCCGGATGACAGTGCTTCTCACCCTAACTCTAAGGGAGAGCACAGCCACCCTGGGGAGAAAACTCATTTCGGCCGCTTGTACCCGCGATCTTGTCCTTTCGGTCACTACCCAAAGCTCATGACCATAGGTGAGGGTAGGAACGTAGATCGACCGGTAAATTGAGAGATTTGCCTTTCGGCTCAACTCTCTTTTCACCACGACCGACCGGTGTAAAGTTCGCATCACTGCAGATGCCGCACTAATCCGCTTGTTCATCTCACGTACCATCCTTCCCTCACTTGTGAACAAGACCCTGAGGTACTTAAACTCCTCCACTTGAGGCAGGACCTCATCCCCGACCCGGAGATGGCACTGCAGCCTTTTCCGGGCGAGAACCATGGACTCAGATTTGGAGGTGCTGATTCTCATCCGAGCTGCTTCACACTCAACTGCGAACCGATCCAGAGGGAGTTGAAGATCACGGCTCGATGAAGCCAACAGGACAACATCATCTGCAAAAAGCAGAGACCGAATCCTGCGGCCAGCAAACCGAAACCCCTCAACACCCTGGCTGCGCCTAGAAAGAGGCGACCTAGAAGAGGTCTTCAAAGTATTCCCTCCACCGGTCCACAACAGCTCGAGTCAAGTTCAGCACCACACCGTCCCCACCATACACGGTGTTGACTGTGCACTGCTTCCCCCTCCTGGCTCTGACTGCCAGAGCCACAGACCGCTTGGCCTGCCGGAACCTGTCAGCTACCCCCATAGTCCCATGGGCCAAAACGGTCTGATAGGACTCTGTCTTCATCTTGACGGAATCCCTCACCCCTGAGTTCTGAGACGGTTCTGGGATTACCGCCACGACAGGCACCGACCACCTTACGGCCACAGCTCTGACCAGCCGCATCCACATTGGAGGCACGAAACATCGCCCACTCGGACTCAATGTCCGCTGCCTCCCTCGGAACATGATTGAAACTTTTTCTGACAGTAGACTCTGCCAGACGTTCCCAGCAGCCCCGCACAATGGGTTTGGGTCTGCCAGGTCTGACCGGCATCCTCCCCCACCATCGAAACCAACTCATCACCAGGTGGTGACCGGGTGACAGCTCAGCCCCTCTCTTCACCTGAGTGTCAAAAACATGTGGCCGCAAGTCCGATGACACAACCACAAAATCAATCATTGAACTGCGGCCCAGGGTGTCCTGGTGCCAAGTGCATATGTGGACACCCTTATGCTTGAACATGGTGTTTGTTATAGACATTTCGTGACGAGCACAGAAATCCAATAACAAAACACTGTTAGGGTTAAGATCAGGGGGGGCGTTTCTCCCAATCACACCTCTCCAGGTCTCACTGTCGCAGCCAACATGAGCGTTGAAGTCACCCAGCAGAACAAGGGAATCACCCGAGGGAGCACTTTCTAGTACTTCCTCTAAGGACTCCAAAAAGGGCAGGTATTCTGAACTGCTGTTTGGCGCATAAGCACAAACAACAGTCAGGACCTGTCACCCCCCTCCCGAAGGCATAGGGAAACTACCCTCTCGTTTACTGGGTAAAACTCCAACTTGCAGGCTTGGAGCCGGGGGGCAACAAGAATTGCCACCCCAGCCCGTCACCTCTCATTGCTGGCAACACCAGAGTGGAATGAAGTCCAGCCCCTCTCGAGAAGACTGGTTCCAGAGCCCTTGCTGTGTCTTGAGGTGAGTCCGACTGATCTAGCCGGAATTTCTCCAGCTCACGCACCAGCTCAGGCTCCTTCCCCGCCAGAGAGGTGACATTCCACATACCGACAACTAGCTTCTGTAGGCGAGGATTGGACCGCCAAGGCCTCTGGCCCTGGCTGCCACCCGGCTGCCACCCAGCTCTCTTTGCACCCGACCCCTTTGGCCCTCCCACGAGTGGTGAGCTCATGGGAGGGGGGACCCACGTTACCTTTTTGGGCTGTGCCGAACCAGGCCCCATGGGTGCGGGCCCGGCCTCCAGACACTTGCCATCAGGCCCCACCTCCAGGCCTGGCTCCAGAGGGGGACCCCGGTGACCTGCGTCCCGGAGAGGGAAAACAAAATCCGTTTGTGTTAGCCATCATCAGGGTCTTTTTGAGCCACTCTTTGTCTAGTCCCTACCCTAGGACCTGTTTGTCAACCTACCAGGGGCATCACAGCTCCCGACAACCTAGCTCCTAGGATCATTGGGACACGCAAACTCCTCCACAACGATAAGTTGGTGGCTCAGGGAGGAGTCCATCCATCCATACATTTTCTATGCCACTTATCCTCATTAGGGTCGCAGGGGTTGCTGGAGCCTATCCCAGCTGACTTCAGGCGAGAGGCAGGGTACACCCTGGACTGGTTTGCTGGTCAATCGCAGGGCAGACATACAACCATTCACACTCACATACGTACCTATGGACAATTTAGAGTCGGTAATTAACTTTCCATACGTGGTTTTGGAATGTGGGAGGAAACTGGAGTACCCGCAGAAAACCCACACACACAAAGGGAGAACATGCAAACTCCACACAGAGATGCCCAACTGAGATTTGAACCCAGGTCTTCCAAATCTCCACTCTGTGTGGCCAACATGCTAATCAAGTAGTGTTTATAAACTGAGTAATATGTCAGGCAAAATACCCTTCATGTAACACACAGTATTTCATATATTATGTCCACTTAACATTTGTTATCAAACTTTACCAATATACAGTACAAGCAATGAAAAGATGCAGTAGATTCTCTGAAAACAAGACCCAGCATTCATGATATGTACGCTCTTAAGGCAGTGCATTTGGGCAATTAGTTGAAAGGGAGGTGTTCCAAAAAATAGCAGTGTAGTGCATGTGTCAAGTATTTTGACATATGCAAACTGATCCATGATCCCTGCTATAAATAAATAGACCCAACACCATAGTAGGAGAAACATTCCCATATCATGATGCTTCACTGTCTTCACTGTGTACTGTGGCTTGAGTTCAGAGTTTGGGGGTTGTCTCGCAATCTGTCTGCGGCCCTTGGACCCAAAAAGAACAATTTTACTCTCATCAGTCCACAAAATGTTCCTCCATTTCTCTTTAGGCCAGTTGATGCGTTCTTTGGCAAATTGGAACCTCTTATTCATGTGCCTTTTTTTAACAGAGGGACTTTGTGGGGCATTCTTTCAAATAGATTATCTTCACACAGATGTCTTCTAACTGTCACAGTACTTTGAGGTAAGTCTAGACTGTCTTTAATCATCCTGGAGCTGATCACTGACTGAGCCTTTGCCATTCTGGCTATTCTTTGATCTACTTGGATAGTTGTCTTCCATTTCCCCTTTACACCTGTTCAGCCAACACCAACTCAACCTGTTTCCTACAACCCCTTTCAACTAATTGGCCAATACACAGCCTTAAGAGCGTACGAATCATGAATGCTGGGTCTTGTTTGTTTTCTGAGTCTAATGCACCTACTGTTAACTTGTTTGCCATGTAGCAGTAAAAATATACCAATAACAAGGATTAATCAGGTTAGTCACATTGCATTGCTATTATTTTCAACACTAAAGTATATTTAAACCATAACAATGATAACAAGAGGCATTTATTGCAGGTTTAAATTATCTTACAACTGTCACAATAATCTTCAATACAAATCCCTAATAAAAACACAGGCTACTGTTGCTGCAGTCACCCATGCCAAAACTAAACTACTAACAATACTGTTAGTATTGATCATCCAAATTTTGTGTTTGTCTCAGGACTTGAAACGCCAGAAGTATGTTAAGCTCAGCATCGTCCACTGTCCTCCGGTCACCATGGCCATTATCAGAAGACCAGGTCCCAAGTTTCAGCTGGGTTTCAGTGTGGAAGATGGCATTGTAAGTCACGTTCATGTCTTCTTATTCTGTACAGTTTGTATTGTTTGTTGATCATCTGTGTCAATCTGCACTGTGGAGTTAATCCCTTTCCTGTAATTGATGGATATTAGTGTAGAAATAACCAAACAAGTGGTTTGGTGGTCCAGGTGCGGTACAGTGGTACTTTGGTTAACGTCCACAATATTTTGCGCATTTTTCGGTTACCAACCAAAATTTTTGCTAAAATTTTGCCTTGGCTTGCCACTGCCTTGTACGCCAGTGGCAAAATTTGCTTGCCATTTTTGGCAATTGCTCTAAGACCGCTAGGGAAGCTCAGTTTACCGTAAAATGTCAAAAAAGTGACATATGTAATGCTATGTGTGCATCTCATTGACTAAATATACGCTAGAAAACATTCATCTTTTGTTCAGAATCAGCAATTATTAACTCTAAACCCTAACCACAGGTAACTGACACAACCTCCTTGTCATTCATCCACGCAGCGATACGACGCTTTTACACAGTCGGACGATTAGCGTTTTCTGACTTTGACGGGGAAGCATAGAGAGGATTGCTCCACTGCACAAAACTGGACAGTCATTGGGTAAATGTAGGGCTTTGTCCTGCCCATCGAATGTTCAGCGTCTCAAGCGTTTTATGGGGCAGTCGGCTGGCCTTGATGCTTCGCTTCTGCATGATGATTGGATGATGTGTCTGAGGCGGAATTCCTGTGAAAGAATTTTGAATGTATGAACTTCCTCTGGAGCAGTTTTTCATTCTGTTGTTCTAAACTGTTCCGTTGACTGCCCAGTGACATTGTCTTTGGTAAAAACGACTACAAATTGTGGGTAAAATGTACATATTAATAAATAATATACACTTTGTGTATACACCCTCTTCTGCATTTTATTCTACATTTCATGTCCTTGATTAACAGTACTACCCGAAAAATTAGAATATCAAGTAAAAATTGTATTTTGGCAATTTACCATAAAAGATGAAACCAACAAATTTTATTGAGCTATTTCAATATTGACATATCTCAAGCAGTTAACTTGTTGTAACTTTGCTGAGTAGAGATTTTCAGCTTATAAAAACCGCAAACCCACAAACTCAGAAAATTAGAGTTTAATTTAAGCTACCAGACCTGATCAGCAAAATCCAAAAGAAAAAAACCTGAAGTTATTTGCATATTATTTGACTATATAATATTTCAAATTCACCTTTTAAGTTGAATTGTAGTAATGCAACCACCTTTTCAGCATATTCTAATTTTCTGGGGAGTACTGTATGGTGTATTGACAATATAGAATCTTGAATAAGCACATTTATGATGAAGGACAGAAAAAAAATAGCTTCCCCTACTTGATTGACCAGCAGCCGCTACTGCTGTGCACGTATACATATCCACACTCGCAATACATATTTTATGTACTTGCACACATAACTCATTGATTTATCAATGACAGTGGCTTCCAAACTTTTTATGCAGCACCCCCGTTTTGGAAATAAATTGAAAACCACTGATCTATGGTTATTTTAATTTTAGTGATGGTCATATTGGCAATAACATTACTAATAGTTATTGTCAATCTTATTATTATTATTAATACTAATATTATGGATGTCCAATATTGGCTTTTTTGCCAATAACCTACAGTATATGCAGTACGCTCAATTTCCACTCCCGATAGTATAGTTGTAGCCTGCTGTACACCCACTCCTCTGTAAATAAGGAACATTTCAAAAAAGCAACATACATGATGTAGACTAGTATTGTTATTATAGGATGATTATTATTGTTATCATCATCTGCCAGACACACACATTAACCTTCCTCTTGTAAAAATAAAGTGTTGCAGTTTTTTCCACTGGGAGTTGTTTTTAACACCAAATGTTTTTATTTTCTAAATTAACCCGATCTATGTCAGCCGTTTTGGTCTCACCCGATACATCTTCCAACATTTGGAAACCGTGCAGGCAATAGTGGCAAAAGACAAAGACAAATAAAAATAAAAAAAGTAATACAATGAAACATATCTTTTTCATTTTCAGATCTGCAGTTTAATGCGGGGTGGTATTGCAGAAAAAGGAGGCATCCGAGTTGGACACCGCATCATTGAAATTAATGGGCAGAGCGTTGTTGCCACGCCACACGACAAGATCATTCACATCCTGATGAATGCAGTTGGAGAGGTGAGAGAAAATCTACTTACGAGATGCACTCTTAAAGGTTGTCGACTTAAGTATATGTTTTTTTCCCCACGCTCCCTGCAGATTCACTTGAAGACCATGCCGGCCTCCACCTATAGGCTCTTAACAGGACAAGAGCAACCAGTATTTCTTTGATTTAAAAAAAAAACAAAACTGAAGATCCAGAAACATTTGCCAAACCCATAAGATATTATGCAAGTGATGATGAATAGTAATCATAATGAGGCATAGCTGCATCATTTAGAGAGCACATTTTAAAGTGAAATGGATTTATATGTCTCAGTTTGTAACAATGAAATACTGTATGTAACAATTGTGATGAACATGGAGGAGTGTTTCATCTGGTTTTTGGTCCTCCAGCCTGTTTGCATCTTGTGTGCCTAACCTGAAAGTGCTCACAGAGGAGACGTAAAGTACTGGTGTGCTCCAAATCCCTCACTTTTACACGGACTCTCACACAAGTCACAAGCTTCACTCGAACACGCCGGTTTCGTTCATACAATACCCACCTGGCTGTCGTTGACGAGGAGTAAATATCCACATTTAAAGGTGGCTGTTTATTAGATTGTTGGAAACTTTTTAAAGCGCATTGAAGTTTTGTGGACTCATTAAACTGGTAGACTGTAAAATGATGTCAGGCTATTTGGTGTCACAGCTTATTACACATAATTAGGCTCCATTTGGTTGACATGGTCAAAGACTTTTATGCATTCATATTTTATTTGAATAAAGTTTGTAATCAAATTACCCGTTGATCTACGTTCCTACCCTCACCTATGGTCATGAGCTTTGGGTAGTGACCGAAAGGACAAGATGGCGGGTCAACCGGTAGGAGGCCTCGGGGAAGACCCAGGACATGTGGGTCTATGAGGGGTTGCCTGGGGCATTATTCAGAATTACCACACACACACTAGTAAAACACTCTCATACACACTATTAAAACACTCACACATACATCTGTGAAATGATCTCGTATGCACTAGTAAAACTCTCACACACACTACTGAAATGTTATGCTGTCATACACACTAGTAAGATGTTCTCACACACACTAATGAAATGCTCTCACACACACTAATGAAATGCTCTCACACACACTAATGAAATGCTCTCACACACACTACTGAAATGCTCTCACACACACTACTGAAATGCTCTCACACACACTATTAAAACACTCACACACACACACTACTGAAATGCTTTCATACACACAAGGGAAAAGCTTTCACACACACTACTGAAATGGTATGCTCTCACACACACTAGTAAAGCTCTCTCACACACTACTGAAATGCTCTCACACACACTATTAAAACACTCACACACACTACTGAAATGCTTTCATACACACAAGGGAAAAGCTTTCACACACACTACTGAAATGGTATGCTCTCGCACACACTACTGAAATGCTCTCATCCACACTAGTGAAATGCTCTCACACACACTAGTAAAGCCTTTTCACACACTACTTGAGATGCTCTCATCCACACTAGTAAAATGCTCTCACACACACTATTAAAACACTCACACACAAGTGAAATGCTCTCACACACACTACTGAAAAACTCACACACACACTACTGAAATGCTTTCATACACACAAGGGAAATGCTTTCACACACACTACTGAAATGGTATGCTCTCATACACACTACTGAAAAGCTCTCACACACACTACTGAAATGCTCTCACACACACTACTTGAGATGCTCTCATCCACACTAGTGAAATGCTCTCACACACACTATTAAAACACTCACACACACTACTGAAAAGCTCTCACACACACTACTGAAACGCTCTCACACACACTACTGAAATGTTATGCTTTCATACACACTAGTAAGACGCTCTCACACACACTAGTGAAACGCTCTCACACACACTACTGAGATTTCAGTGTAACATGAGCCTTTGCCAGGAGTTCAAACTAACAATGACATTACAATTCCAGACATTAACATAACATTCAATGAGACGACAATGAACAGGATTCGACAAGTAAATCCAGTGGAAAATTATGGGAACTGTGGAATTGATGTGTTTTCCTCACTCCTGCACATATTTCAGTAAGAAGGCACTGTTATGTGTTTGTTTCTACAATGTTTTGTTAATTTGCGTAACTAATAAGCAGTCTCTAAATGATAAAGTGAAAAAGTGAGACACCAACGTATAATGTATAGGCACATGGTACTCAGGCTCTACCAAACCCATATGTGTTTTCCTAGGGCAAAGTCAAACTTCTCCTTAAAGAGATGGTACAAAACACATAGTGGCAACCTCCATCCATCCATTTTCTATACCGCTTATCCTCATTAGGGTCACGGGGATGCTGGAGCCTATCCCAGCAGACTTTGGGCGAGAGGCGGAGTACACCCTGGACTGGTCGGTAGTGGCAACCTGATGCAGTTAACACATGTGTTGGCCATCGGAAACTGTGGCGTTGAAGAAAAGCCATCATCTCGCTTATGAATGAACTCCAAAGATGGACTAGGGGGAAAAGCCAAAAGGGGGGGACTACAAATGCTCCAGTTGCAAAGGCCAATATTTTCTGTAAGTTAGATGGTCCATCTTCTTCTATAAAAACATAAACAGAATCAACTAATCACAATGCATTGGTGTCTATCAACCAAAGTACTACAATAATGTTGCACGGTTTGTACATGTATTGCTAAATGGATCCCATGCTGACACTTGCGTGTGCTTCACCTAGAAGGACAGAAAAAGCAGCGCTCTCCAGCCGGCTCAATTGCAGCTCCAAAGACCGGCTGTTGGGAGAGCGCTTGGCTATTCATCTCTTTAGCCTCGGTTTTGCTTATCATTCTATAAAAAGTTGAACACAGCGGGTGTCGCGCTGCCCTGCTGCAGCGTGTATGTGTTTTAATGTTATTGAGAGGCGCCAGATGAGGTGGCTCGGGCGTCTGGTTAGGAAGCCTCCTGGACGCCTCCCCGGGGGATGTCCGACTGGTAAGAGACCAAGGGGGAAGACCTAGGACATGTTGGAGAGACTATGTATCTCAGCTGGCCTGGGAACGCCTCTGGATCCGCTGGGAGGAGCTGGACAAAGTGGCCGGGGAGAGAGAAGTCTGGGCTTCCTTGCTTAGGCTGCTGCCCCCACGAACCGACCTCGGATAAGCGGAAGAGAATGGATAGATGGATAGACGTCGATGTAGTGAATAAATCGTTACACCCCTACTTTATATGTAACAAGGAAATAATCCATTCTAAATTGTACAGGGAACCAGTGCAGTGAAGCTAATATGAGTGCGATATGATCTCTTCTTTTGGTTCCAGTTAACACTCATGCATAAGAATTCTGGACTCACTGAAAGGGCGTTAAAGATTTATTAGGGCAACCTATTAAAGTGGTAAAATAATCCAACCTGGAGGTCACAACGTTTTTCTGCATCTGACGATTTAGGCGGAGGTCGGGGCCGAACGTCTGGGTGACCTGGTCTTCAGCTACCAAATCTGGTTCTTGGTATCTGGAATGTTACTTCTTTGACAGGGAAGGAGCATGCGCTTCTGCAAGAGGTTGAGATATTACAACTAGATATAGTCAGACTCACCTCAGCTCACAGTTTGGGCTCTAGAACCAAAATTCTCTGAGAGGGGCTGGACCTTGTTCTACTCTGGAGTTGCTGCAGGGGAGAGACTTTGTGCCTCTGTGTTGGAGTCAGCATAAGACAACATGACTTTTTCAAGTATTTTGACATATGCAAACAGATCCAGGATTCCTGCTATAAATAAATAGACCCAACACCATAGTAGGAGAAACATTCCCATATCATGATGCTTCACTGTCTTCACTGTGTACTGTGGCTTGAGTTCAGAGTTTGGGGGTTGTCTCGCAATCTGTCTGCGGCCCTCGGACCCAAAAAGAACAATTTTACTCTCATCAGTCCACAAAATTTTATTTTATATGTTCCTGTGCTTTAGGCCAGTTGATGTGTTCTTTGGCAAATTGGAACCTCTTCTGCATGTGCTTTTTTTCAACAGAGGGACTTTGTGGGGGATTCTTTCAAATAGATTATCTTCACACAGATGTCTTCTAACTGTCACAGTACTTTGAGGTAAGTCTAGACTGTCTTTGAGCATCCTGGAGCTGATCACTGACTGAGCCTTTGCAATTCTGGCTATTCTTCGATCCACTTTGATAGTTGTCTTCCATTTTCTGCCATCTGTCTGGTTTTGCTCACTAGTTTAGCCTTGAAATGGGTAGGAGATCATTTTAGCTGCACAGCCAAAATTGTTTTGCAGCTCTTTATAAGTTTTCCCCTCTCCAATCAACTTTTTAATCAAAGTACGCTGTTCTTTTGAACAATATTTTGAACGTCCCATTTTCCTCAGGGGTTCAAAGAGAAATGCATGTTCAAGTGCTGTATTCATCCTTAAATAGAGACCACCTTACTCAGACCGTTATTATCACAAAATTGATCGCTGATTGAAAGCCACACTATTTTTTGATCACCCCCGGACTGTGTTGAGACCCGAATGGCAGCTCAAAGTACCTAGCTTTCCTGGAGTCCATGAGTGACTCCATATTTCTATTGGGAGATTTCAGCGCTCATGTGGGCAGTGACAGTGTGACCTGGAGGGGCGTGGTTGGGACAAACGACCTCCCCGATTTAGAGGTTTTTGGACCTCTTTGCAAACCACAGTTTGTCTATAAGAGTGGTCGACAACCCGCAGCTCTGGAGCCGCATGCGGTTCTCCAGGCTCCTTGTTGCGGCTCCCTTCGCTAAGCGCAGTGAATTTTTTTTTAACACCAAAGTAGAGGAAATGTGCGTTTTTGAAAAGAATATGCAATATCTGACTTGCTGCCAAGTCCGTGAATGCATCTACACTGTTTTCCGACTGCTGATTGGATTAGTAAGGGAAGGGGAGATAGGCTGGTAGTGAGTCTCTCTCTGTGGATGAGGAAAAAAAGGTGAAGGAGTTTTGAGTTGAGTCTGAAACGAGTTAGTGCACAGTAAAATAAAACAATGTCATTAGAGGGAGCATAGCAATATGTTTTATAACAAGAAGTGCGCTGTAGCTACAGTATGTGGTCACAGCCTGGGACTCCAGGAGAGACAGGTTATGTGCAGCGGCAGTTGACTACGTACTCACAGCTCAGAACAAATTGTGCTTTCACTTTTATGTCTGCAAATACGCCACGGTAAAGTTGGATGTTGGATATTTGGCTCTGTTGCTACAGCGGAAGTCCTCTCCCACCATGGTCGGAGCTGGCACAGCAAGTGCCCTCTAACTGGTGGCTGTTTTTCTAGGGACGGTCAAAAAGTTACAATTTTGGTGAAGAAAGAAAAATGCAAATACCCGAAAAATCTCCCATTTCCAACGACATCAGGAAAAGTCTTTACATTTTTCTCTGGTCGTTTTGAGAAAATATGTTTTGGAAAGTCTCCAGATTTAGCAAGAAAATCACCAAGTTGGCAACACTGGGCTGTACATGAGATGGGAAGCCATCCACAGTTAGAGAATACATAAAATAATCCTTCATAAAAATATCAGCGCATATGTTTTCCCAATTGCAAAGACAGTCAAGAACAGTATCAATAGAACGGTTATTGATTACAATTCAGTGCAGAAATAAGCGGTATTTAGCAAACAACACTGACATGCAGATATACTAACTCTGATTGGCTTTTTTATCTTAAAGTTGGCTACATTTTTATTTTTATTTTACATAAATCAGTTCAGTGTTTAAATTAGCTCAGAGTAGGTCTACATGTATAGCTGCAATTTTGTTTGTTGAATTTTGTGGTTCTAACAGATAACATTACAAAATATTACAATTTTTAAAGGTTCTGACCTTTGACAGCCATGGGGAAGAGACTGTTATTGAATCTGGATGTTTTGGCGAACAGTGCTCTGTATCGCCTACCGGAGGGGAGGAACTGGAACAAGTTGTGGACGGGGTGTGAGCGATCCACAGAGATGTTGCCTGCCCCCTTCTTGGCTCCGGACCTGTACAGTTCTTCTAAGGAGACCTTTTATGATTTTCTATGCGGACATGATTGTCCGTTGCAGTCTGCTCCTGTTCAGTTGGGTAGTGTAGCCAAACCAAACTGTAACTGGAATTGCAGAGAACAGGTTGTATTATTGTGTTATTATTATTCGTTCCTTGGGCAGATTGAACTTCTTGAGCAGTCTCGAAAAGTACATCCTCTGCTGTGCCTTCCTCCCGATCGTGTCTATGTAGAGGGACCACTTCAGGTCCCAGGAGATGGTGGAGCCCGGGAAGTTAAAGGAGTCCACAGTAGACAGTGTTGCTGAGGATTGTGAGGGGGGAAAGAGGAGTTTGAACGCCTGAAGTTCACTACCATCTCCATACTTGGGACCGCACCAGGGCACCGGCTGATCCATCTCGCGTCTATAAGCAGTTTTATCATTGTCACTGATGAGGCCAATGACAGTGGTGTCATCTGCAAATTTCAGCAGTTTCACAGCTGGGTCACCTGAGGTGCAGACATTTGTGTATAAGGAAAAAAGCAGAGGGGACAAAACGCACCCCTGGGGCGCACCAATGCTGATGGACCGGGAGCTAGATATAGTGCTTCCCAGCCTCACATGCTGCCTCCTGTCAGTCAGGAAGCTGTTGAATCACTGACCAATGGAGGGGGGCACATTGAATCGGGTGAACTTTGGGTTAAATGAAGGAGGATGTCTGGGACTATAGTGTTAAAGGCAGAACTAAAGTCCATGAACAGGATTCTGGCATATGTCCCTGGAGTGTCGAGGTGCTTTAGGATGTAGTGTAGCCCCATGTACATCGCATCCTCGACACACCTGTTTGACAGGTAGGCAAACGGCAGGGAATCCAGCAGTGGACCTTTAATGCTTTTCAGGTCCACTAACACCAGTCTCTACTAGGGTTTCATGACCACAGATGTTAGGGCCACCGCTCTGTAATCATTCAGTCCTGTGTTGGACGTTTTTAGGAGCAATGGGACAATAGTGGACCGTTGATGTGGAGAATCCCGAGATGCAGCTTCAGACACCAGTTTTAGCAGTAGAGTCTTTATTGAAAAGGCCTTGGCTTAAAAATGAGGAACAATCAAAAAGACAAATTTTCTAGCTGGGAGGCAAAATAAAGCAACCAGGATACATAGAAAAAGCAAAAGGCCAAAAGGTTGGCCCACGGGATGCACAGATTACCAATTACTAGTCATAAGAACAGAAACACCTCAGGGGGAGTCGAGGCGAGGAACAGCATTCATAGACACATGTGAGAGAACAATCCTGCAACCACAACAGTGCGGAAGCAAATTAAAAAGTGCCACAGATGAACAAAAGAAATCAAGTGCGTCCAGTAGTGCCGTCAACAACAGGAAATCAGGGATCAAGGGAAGACAAAACAGAAGGTGAAACAACCAGCAAAACCAGACCAGGAAACTGAATGTGACAGTACACCCCCCCCACCACCACCCCTTTAACGGACACCACCTGGCGGCCAACCAGGTTTATCAAGAAAACAGGAAGAGAAATCAGTGATCAGAGAGGGGTCAAGGATATTGTTGCGCAAGACCTAGGAGCTCTCTTTGGGACCCTACCCCTCCCAACCCACTAGATATTGAACCCCTCTGCCCCTCTTCCAAGAGTTAATTATGGACCTAACTGTGAAGGCCGGTTGACCATCAATCAAGCCTGGGGCTGGGAGGAGGCTTGTTTGGAGGGCTCAAAGGGCTGTTGGCAACTGGTTTAGTCTAGATACATTGAAAACTGGATGTATCTTTAGGGAAGAGGGCAAAACCGGAGCTTCACTGCATTAGGCTTGATGCCTTGTTCCACGATATAGGGGACAATGAACTTAGGAGCAATATTCTTAGAGGAGACCGCCAGGGGGATGTCAGGAGAGGACAGCCAGACGCTAAGCCCAGGTTGGTATGATGGGCCAGACGACGACGGTGGTGGTTGACGATGATTTAATTTTGTTCTGCCGTGCAGGATAGTGCTGCACAAGTGTTGTGCCAGGCCCTGTTGCACAGCGGAGATGGTGCTCAACAGATGGGACAGCAAAGCTGTCCTCCAATGAGGGGAAGGCGGGAAGCTGGAAAGCGTAAGCTGCAAAAAACAGGGAGACCCCGGTTGCGGAGCTGACTGGAGTGTTGTGGGAGGGTCTATGGGTTAACTAAAGGGAGAGTTAACCACACATTCCTCCACAGTCCAGGGTGCCTGCAAAACAAGTCTGGTACAAAATAGTATAACAACCAGGGATCCAAGAAGGGACCCAGGAGAGGGCATAGGGTTTGACATTACCTGCCCCAGGGCGATATGAAATGGTGAAGTTGAAACTGTTGGAAAAATAGTCACCGTCTTGCCTAACGGGTATCGAGTCTATTAACTGAGCACAGTTATTGCAGGTTTTTATGAGCCGAGAAGACCACAAAGGGGTGGGTGGAGCCCTCCAGCCAATGCCTTTGATCTTGAAGAGCCAAAACGACTGCTAACAGCTCCCTGTTACCAATGTCATAATTACGTTCTGCGGAAGTGAGACGTCTGGGAGGGGGGAAAAGCACATAAGCGTTACTTAAGGTTTATCGGAGGCGCGTTTGGACAGAACGGCCCCAACAACGGAATCAGAAGCATCAACCTCCACAATGAACTGAGTAGAGGGGTCGGGGTGCACAACTACTGGGGCCCAGAGGCGGTTTTAGGCATGGGCAAACCGGGCAGCACGAGCACAGAAAAAAAAAAGAAAAAGATCTGCAGTGGAGGCACTCGGAAGTGGTCTTGCCCGGGGAGTAATCCAATGTAGATCCGCTACTGCTGGCGCTGACGTAAACAAGGACTTGAGTTTGGTAAATGCAGTCTCAGCCTCAGGGGGCCTTCACGAATAGTTGGTTTTCATAGAGTCCTTGCGGCACGATCCCAACATGTTGTCTATGATCATCCTGTTAAGTAGAAAAAATAATGATATCATCAAGGTAAACAAATACAAAGCAGCACAACATGACGGTTTGCAAGATTCTGGAAATCAAAATGGCCCATTGGGGTGTTAAAGGGCCGTTTTCCACTCATCCCCCTTTCTCATCCCACTCCAGTTAGAAATTGAGAGTTTAGACCAGTCTGTAGTAGGTGAGTGTCTTTTAAGCCATGTAAAAACAAAGACGGCATGAAAAAAAAAAATCATGATGGTTTCCACATAAGTGGAGTGAGAGATCAACAGTCTGGTGGGTGATCTTAGCCAAAGGGCCTCCGTCGAGAGACACTACTTCTTTGGAGCAATCTACACTGGGAATATCTAGTTGTGTCCCAAGATTTGAATCAATAAACGAAAAATCAGTGCCAGATATTAAACCTCAGTCACCCCCAGCCCACAATATCCTGTAGTTGGTATCTTGCTGCTGAAGCCCCCACAGCCAAGGGTGCACTGGACCTCGGAAACTGGCATACAGGAGTAGTCCTAGCTGAACGGATGGGGAAAGAGGCGATCAGGTGCCCCCCCTTCCCACAGTACAGGCAGAGACGTAGGCGTGGCTGACGATCCCTCTCGGCAGAAGTCAAGTAGCTCCCTCCCAGCTGCATGGCGTCATCCTCCGGCGCGGGTTCAGAGGCAGGGCTTCGGTGGCTGGGTTAGGGAACAAAAGCACTGGAGCCGATGCCTCCGGCCAGGGGTGCGGTGGAAAGTGAATGCTCGGTTCCCCCCTGCATGGTTCTCTCACGCTCGCACAGGCATCCATCCAGCCGCATGGTAAGAGCAGTTAATTCCTCAAGCAAGTGGCTCTCCTCTCTGGCTGCCAGCTGGTCCTTAAAATATGGTTGAAGGCTGGCCTGGAATGCACTGCAGAGTGTGCACTCACCCCATCCATTCTCTAAGGCCAGAATGCGGAATTTCACTGAGTGATCCGCCATGGAGGACGCTCTTGCTGCAGCATCCTAATTTGATTCCCAGCATCGTGTCCTCTTTTAGGGTGATCAAACACCCGCCGGAGCTCAAACCGCTTTGAGTATCCTTGAAGATAGAAAGTGCTATACCAATTAAAGTCCACATGATTCTAAATACAGTCCTTAAAAGGCAAAAGATTTAGTGATCTCATCGAAAGACCAATGTACTGTACTGTAAAATCTTTCCGTACATCCTTAACACTCTTACCTGTATGAATGCATACGGTGGTATGCAAATGTTTGGGCTGCCCTGGTCATTTTCAGTATTTTTTTTTAATATTATTTTATTTGTTTGGATCAGCAATTTCAATTTGTTCTCCTCGTTGCATCTTCTCCAAAGTGTCACTCGGGAGCCTCAAAACAACTGTCAGATTACCTTCAAACAAAGATTGCTCAATATCCTTTTGTTTTTTCAGACGTATATTAGAATGGCTATATTATAAATCACCCCTCTACCTCAATATACTACACGGTTGAAAATAAATCATTAAAGGACTACTAGAACATAACCTTTTATAGTGGTTCTCTCTCTGTTTCTGTCCCTCTGTCTCTCTCATCTCTCCTCTGTCAATCAAAGTTGAGGCACTAGGTCGCCATCATGTGGCTGACATTAGTACTGCAATATTTTCCAAAGCAATTGAACTGCTTCATTTGCTATCTTACCCTAACCGAGTGGTTCTCAATTATTTTCGGTCACGCCGCCCCCCAGGGGCCAGAAATGGTATCGCGCTCCCCCATTTAAAATACTCTGACTACTGATATGTATTTATCTGTACAAACTAAATTTGAAACTTCTTTTCCTTTGGGCTTATCCCTTCAGGGGTCGCCACAGCGAATCAATTGCCTCCATCTAACTCTGTCTTCTGTATCCTCTTCTCCTGCGCCAACTACCTTCATGTCCTCTTTCACTACATCCATAAACCTCTTCTTTAGTCTTCAAAACTCAGCATCCTTCTACCAATATATTCACTATCTCTCCTCTGGACATGTCCCAACCATCTCAGTCTGGCCTCTCTGACTTTATCTCCAAAACCTCTAACATGTGCTGTCCCTCTGATGTGCTCATTCTTGATCCTGTCCATCCTGGTCACACCCAAAGAGAACCTCAGCATCTTCATCTCTGCTACCTCCAGCTCTGCCTCCTGTCTTTTCCTTAGCGGCACCGTCTCTAAACCAAACAACATGGCTGGTCTCACCACAGTTTTGTACACCTTTCCTTTCATTTTAGCTGAAACTCTTCTATCACACCCGACACTTTTCTCCACCCATTCCAGCCTGCCTGCACACGCTTCTTCACCTCTTTTCCACACTCTCCATTGCTCTGGACTGTTGACCCTAAGTACTTAAAATCCTCCACTTTCTTTATCTCTTCTCCCTGCAACCTCACTCTTCCACTTGAGTCCCTCTCATTTACACACATGTACTCCGTCTTGCTGCAGCTGACCTTCATTCCTCTCCTTTCCAGGGCAAACCTCCACCCCCCTCAAGCTTCTCCTCCACCTCTTCCCTGCTCTTACTACATATCACAATGTCATCTGCAAACATCATAGTCCATGGAGATTCCTGTCTAACCTCGTCCGTCAGCCTGTCCATCACCATCGCACAAGAAGGGGATCAGAGCTGATCCCTGATGTAGTCCCACCTTCACTCGGAACTCCTCTGTCACACCTGCAGCACACCTCACTACTGTCTTACAGTCCTCGTACATGTCCTGCACCGCTCTAACATACTTCTCTGCCACTCCAGACTTCCTCATACAATACCACAGTTCCTCTCTGGGCACCCTGTCATAAGCTTTCTCCAGATCTACAAAAACACAATGCAGCTCCCTCTGACCCTCCTTGTACTTCTCAATCAACATCCTCAAAGCAAATACTGCATCTGTTGTACTCTTTTTTTGGCATAAAACCGTACTGCTGCTCACAAATGCTCACGTTTGCCCTTAGTCTAGCTTCAACTACTCTTTCCCATAACTTCATTGTATGGCTCATCAGCTTTATTCCTCTGTAGTTGCCACAATTCTGCACATCACCCTTGTTCTTAAAAATGGGCACCAGCACACTTCTCCTCCATTCCTCAGGCATCTTCTCATTATCTAAGATCTTGTTAAACAACCCGGTCAGGAACTCTACTGCCACCTCTCCTAGACACTTCCATACCTCCACAGGTATATCATCAGGACCGAGTGCCTTTCCATTCTTCATCCTCTTCAATGCCCTCCTCACTTCTTCCTTACTAATCTTTGCTACTTCCTGGTCCACAACAGTCACCTCTTCTACTCGTCGTTCTCTTTCATTTTCCTCATTCATCAACTCTTCAAAGTACTCTTTCCATCTTCCCATGACACTACTGGCACCTGTCAATACCCTTCCATCCCTATCCTTCATCACCCTAACCTGCTGCACGTCCTTCCCATCTCTGTCCCTCTGTCTTGCCAACCTGTATAGATCGTTCTCTCCCTCCTTGCTGTCCAATCATAAGCCCCTTGTTTGGCCTTTGCCACCTTTACTTTCACCTTACGCTGCATCTCTCTGTACTCCTGTCTACTCTCTTCAGTCCTCTCAGTGTCCCACTTCTTCTTAGCTAACCTCTTACTCTGTATACACTCCTGCACCTCCTCATTCCACCACCAAGTCTCCTTATCTACTTTTTTTCCAGATGACACACCAAGTACTCTCCTACCTGTCTCCCTGATCACAGTAGCTGTAGTTGTCCAGTCATCTGGAAGGACTTCCTGGCCACCCATAACCTTTTTTAACTAACTAAATTTGAAACTGAAACCAGGAAATTGCAACAAAATGGAGAGCTTTTAGGTGTATTCAAGAGTCAAATGGCATGTTGAGTATAATAAATTTGGACATATTGGCAGTTTTATACTAATATTGAAAGTACTCCCTGCTTCTCGCACTCCCGGAGGAGGACCGCCCCACTATTTGAGAACACTCCCCTAACCCCAACTTAAAAGGGTTTTTCTCTGTTTTGTCACCAGGCTGACGGAGGTAGTGATGTCATCCTGTTTGGGGACCCTTGTCGTTGTTTCTTTCACCAACATGTATGAAGGCTGCATTTTTCTTCAGCATTCCTTCTTGACATCACACTCTGTCATTCTGTTTTGAGAGCCTTGTTGGTGTTAGGGTTAGGGAGTTGGGGTTAGAGTTAGGGGGTTTAGGTTTAGGTTTAGGGTTGGGGTTAGGATTAAAGGATTAGGGTTAGGTTAGAGTCAGTATTGTTTAATAAAGGGTCCATTCAAATAAATGTAGGACCAGAAAAGCACTGGCTCACAACTAACAACTCCATGAAAATGAGGTAAGCAATTTCCCACATATCCACCCCAAAGGCCCCATCTAATCTGAAAATTTTTTAAAATTTCTTCTCATTTAAGTCATTCAGAATACCGAGTATTCAAATGAGCAATCCAAAAATTTTTCTTTTACAAATAATTTTATTTTTATTTTTTTTATATTAGTGTCCCGAAGTGAAGCCCGGACCGAAAGATCCTGTAAATTTTAGTTGCATCTAATAGCGGAAATAATGAGCAACTCTTGAGAATTTTGGTAATTCCTTCTGCAATTTAGAAAAATTCAAATTAACAAACGTATTGACGTTCAAAGCAGCTTGCAAAAAAGTAGACACAAAAGAAATCCTTACTTTAATCCGGCATTTTAGCAAGGCTACCATGCACACTTTTTATTATTACCGTATTTTTTGGACTACAAGCTGCTACCTTTTTCTCATTCTTAGAACTCAGGGAATTTAACAAGGAAGCTCCTTGTTTGCTGACTTCCAGCTATGGAGCGGGAGGAGTGGACATTATCTTTATTATTTACACCTTTTGAACCTCGCGACTACCTCAAAATTTGCATCTGCTGATTCACGACTCTTTTTTGCCACTCTAAATATTCTCTCACGTCATTATGTCCAAGTCCAGAGGAAAACAAGCCGAAAACAAATTACCTCGGTAATCTCACTCACATGCTTTTGACTTGCCCTGCATTATCTACATATTGGGAGACTATTTTTGAATCTCTTTCAGTTGTTTGCAGTGCAAGAGTTCAGCAGTCCCCACTGAGTGCTCTTTTGGGGATTCTTCCTGCGGATCACTCCTTGCTCCCTCCGTGAATCACCACCTTACCGCGGTGGAGGGGTTTGAGTGCCCGAGTGATCCTAGGAGCTATGTTGTCGGGGGCTTTATGCCCCTGGTAGGGTCTCCCAAGGCAAACAGGTTCTAGGTGACGAGCCAGACTAAGAGTGATTCAGAAGACCCGTATGA
>QODF01000109.1:1659879-1685588 GCA_024372805.1 Oostethus manadensis | reverse complement strand
GGAGTGTCTACCTTTAATAAAACCGGTTTGGTCTGGATGGATTATGGAAGGAGTAATTTTCTCTAACCTTCTAGCCAAAGCTTTACTGATTATTTTGAAATCTACATTAATTAAGGAAATTGGGCGGTAGCTAGATGGGAGTGTGGAGTCTTTTCCTGGTTTTAATAAGAGAGTAATATTAGCTAAATTCATAGTTGGAGGCATTTTAATTTTTTTTCCTTTATTTCTAATAGCATTTTGTAAAAAGTTGGCGCCAGTGTCGTCCAGAATTCTTTGTAGAATTCAGCAGGAAAACCATCTGGGCCTGGGGCTTTATTATTAGGCATGAGCTGGAGAGCTTCCTGGAGTTCGCCAACAGATAGAGGTGAGTCCAGAGATGTTTTCTGGTTCTGTTGTAATATCGGTAGATTTAAATTACTAAGAAACTGATCTATATCATCATCTGATGGGTGTAATTGTGGTGTGTATAATGCTGTATAAAAATCCCTGAAAAACGTGTTTATTTTATCAGGGTCATGGCTGATATTTCCTGCTGAGTCTTTAACGGCGTAGATAGTTGTTTTCTCTTTATTTGTTTTTAATTGATTAGCCAAAAATGTTCCAGATTTCTTACTATGTTCAAAGTTCTCCAACTGAAGCCTTTGTACTAAGAATTGTGTTTTCTTATATAATATTTTCTCAAGTTCCAGTTTGGTTTTTCTTATTTCATTTAGAGTGTGTTCATCTTGAGAGACAGAGTAGGCCTCCTCTAACGATTTCATTTTACCTTCCAAAACTGATATTTTTGAAGTCTCTTTCTTTTTCTTGTGCGAGGAAAATGAAATTATTTTCCCGCGCATTACTGCCTTCCCTGCCTCCCAGAGAACACACACAACGGGACTTCTTAAAACTGGACCGCTTGGCCACAAACGCGCCACGGAGCGCACAAAACTAACTCAAACACAATACCAAAAAAAACAAAAACGCGTTTTTAGTGGAAAAAAAACACCGCACCGCTTTTCCCGACAGTCTCCTTTCTTTTATTTTGAAATCTTCTCCAAACCTGATCAATGTGATCAGTGTCAATCTGAGATTGAAGAAAAAGCGGACAACTGGACTAGGTCCGGGTTCTACCTGTGCTGAAACCAAAATACCACCGTTACCAGGACAGGGAGATGAACATGTGACTTTACCAAAATAAAGGTATTGTAATTTTACCCTAGAGAAGAGCTGCCAAATTACCAGGATGTTTTTTGTATACTATGGGGACAAAAAGTCACGCTAATCATAAAGTGACTAAACTATTCTCTCTTCTGGTAAAATTGTGAGTAAATATATTTCTTCGGAGAAATGGATTATTTGGTGGTCATATTACACCAATTTTAGCATACTCCTCTCATATTGATGCCATTCCTGGTAATTATAAGCTGGTAATTAAATACCGGTACTAACTCTTACTGGTGACATTTCCGAAGGTCTTGGGAATCATCAAGATATTTTCTGGGGAAATTGAAATGAGTCCTAATGTTCTTTAGCAGTGGTTTTGGTCTTGGACCCATGAAGGGCATTTTTGTCCACTGGCTTTCTTATGGTGGAGTCATGAACGCTGACCTTAACTGAGGCAAGTGAGGCCAGCAATTCTTTGGCTGTTGTTGTGGTGTCTTTGGTGACCTCTTGGATACGTCGCCGCCGCGCTCTCACGGTCATTTTGGTTGGCCAGCCACTCCTGGGAAGTTTCACCGCTTTCCATGTTTTCACCATATGTGGATATTGGCTCTCACTGTGGTTTGGTGGAGTCCCAAAGCTTTAGAAATGGCTTTACAACCTTTTCCAGACTAAAAGACTCATGAGGGAATCACTTTTTCCGCACAGGGCCATGTATGTTTGAATTTTTATCTCCCGTAATAATAAAAAGCTTCATTTAAAAACCATTTTGTGTTCAGTTGTGTTGTCATTGACTAATATTTCCATTTGTTTGATCAGCCCAAAGTGTGACAAGAAATCAGGAACACTTTTTCACGGCGCTGTATGACAGCCGCCAATCATTACTCAAAGCTGGCCATTAGCAGCGTCTGGATACGCCTGTAAATCATCTTTGTCCGTTTACGTAGTTCATCGGAAAAACCAGGTGATCCCAAACGGAAAATTGTTCCTGGTGGGTCCGGCCCACGGGATTTTGGAGCGTCACTGTTGATGATGCGGCACCGTGCCGAACGCTTTGTTCAGCTCATATTGGACGCGAGATCGGAGGTCGTTGTTGCACACGCAGGGTTTATCAGAAATGGTTCCTAGAGACAAATGTTACCACACAGTACCATGCATGGTCTTTAATGCATCTTTACCAGCGGTCTCTTAACCTGTTCCAGCATATTCCAAGAATAAAAATGCATCTCAGCTTTGTGATATAGGTGAGAGAGTTCATTATTAGTGTCAACTTTAGTCTTTTGGCTTACATTTTTGTTAATTTTTTCAAATAATAACAAAACAAAAAATGCCACCATGGTAATTTTCAACAATTCCAAATTTGTTTATGCGTTCTGGTCTGCATGTGCTTTGTCTCAGGTTGAATGACAATATTGTCTATCCAGGTCATTTGTGCTTAAATTGGGCCTCCCTCAGCCATACGTGATGCTTTGTAGTATTCTCAAAAGCAGCGCGTTCAGTACTATGAGCAAGTTTTCCAACTGGCTTTATATCTCCAGCCAAATTAGAAAAAAAAAAAAAACAGGCAGGGCCGGACACATGAGCTGTTTACAATTTTGTCAAATGTACCACATACATTACAAAACATTATGTACATTACAAAACAAACAAGTTTACCAACTTTGATTAGGGCGTCTGTCCAGGGCGGGCGTCCGGGCGACCTGGTCTTCGGCGGCCAAATCTGGTCTCCGCATGGTCTGCCGAATTGCAGTCAATGTTAAAATGTGTTAATTTTCTATATATTTCAGATTGTTTCTTAAATAATCTTTGTAAATGTACTTCTTGCAATATTATGACTTAAATCCCATAATATTTCAACTTTACTCCTATAGCATTACAATTTTTTCCCCAACTTCATTTTGGTTTGTTTGTCATAATATAACTTTAAAAAAAAAAAAAAAAAAAATTTTTCTTTCATATTAAACCAAAATAACATTATTTTTTTCATAACATTACAAGTTTATTCTTGTAAAATTATGATGTTTCCCCTCTCATTAGAATCAGAATTTGTTCTTAATATTTCTACACTAGTCTCATAAAATTACTGGGTTTTTTCCCCATTTCTGTCCTTTTTTTTACTTCCAGCTATTTCAATTTTTTCATAAGTATGACTTTATTCTCATAATATTTGACTACTTTTTTTTCAACGGACACTCACGGCAAGAGCTCTGCTACTGCCACTGAAATTGTACAACTTTCTGGAATCTATTGAGCACAATTGTGATCATACATCCACAGGAGGGTGCCGAGACGTACTAGAACGGGTAAGAGGCACATTTTACTATAAGAAAAATAAAAAACAGCGCTGATAGCCACCTGCCCAGCTGCCAAACAGAGGTTAAGAACAATTTTGAAATTCTGGAAGCAATGCGAAAAGAAGATTTTGGAGGAAAAATTGAGATTCTGAGTGCAATGCAAAAGGAAATCCACAAAGAAATGAGAGGACAAATAAAAATAAATAAAAAAGGAGATTAATTACCTGAGAGAGGACGTAAAACATCTGAGAGCAGAGAAGAAGGCATTAGAAGATAGTAATGCTGCCTTAGCTGCTGCTCTCCGAGAAAACATGGAAGAAAAACACAAAGTCATCGAGCAACTGCAGACCACAATTGATGACATGGATCAGAATAACCGAATGAACGATGTGATCGTGACGGGGCTCAGGATCAAACCCAGGTCATATGCCAGAGCAGTCGGGAATAAAGAGGAATTAGACGAAGAAGACGTCGGTTCCGCTGAGCAACAAGTTGTTAATTTTCTACATTCAAAAGGAAGTGAAAGTAGACATCAACACCATCAACACCTCCACCTCAAAGTCGCACTGCTGAAGCAGGGAAGGAAGCTGAAAGGAACAAATGTCTACATGAATGCGCGTCTGACAAAACGCTGGAATTGCCAAGAAAGCACAAACATCTGGATCTGATGTAAAGATCATAAGAAAAGCAGACAATCACTTCAAAGAGCCCTTCAAAGTAATTGCAATCTCAGAAACTTGGATAAATGCTGACAAGGACATGGACCTTGAACTGGAAGGTTATGAAATCAACCGCATCAATAGGAAAAGAACAAAAGTGGAGGAGGAGAGGCTGTGTACGTGGACAAACATCTGAACCACAAAATTGTAAGGAGCATGTCATTCGCTGTTGACAATATTTTAGAATGCATTACAATCCAAATCTGTTCAGAAAAATTCAAATAAAAATATCATAAAATAAGTTAACATGTATTTTGAGAATGTGCAAGAAGGAATATTATAAACAAATACCAGATAGGAATAAAAACAACATTAGAGGTACTTGGGGCATTATTATTTAGGGGCATTATTATTAGGAAAGGTACTAAGAAAGCAGACTACCCTCAACAGTTGGAAATGTTAATAATGATGATATGAGGGATGTCACTGAGACGTTTAATAACTACTTTGTTAATATCGGACCAAATCTGGAAGAGGAGGTCCCAAAATTATAGACAGGAAGACAGAGACTATAGACAGGAACCCAAACTCCATGTTCCCCGCTGATGTGAGCAAAGAGTAAATAATTGACATTGCACATAAATGTAAAGCAAAAACATCAACTAATTGCAATGGAATTGGAATGGAAACGATAAAAACGGTTATCAACGAGATTACAGAACCGCTAACGCATATCAGCAATCTATCATTCCAGATGGGAAAATTCCCAGACAAAATGAAGACAGCCAAAGTAGTTGCAATCTTCAAAAATGGAGATAAAAATAATTCCACAAACTACCAACCAATTTCATAATTAACACAATTTTCCAAAATCATGGTAAAGTTATTCAAGCATAAGTTGGACAAACTCAGTAAGAATAACATCCTGGCGGACAGCCAATCTGGATACAGAGCTAATATTTCCATGTCTATGGCACTGATTGAAATCAAAGAGGAAATTCCGAATGCTATAGATCATAGAAAGTGTGCAGCCTCAGTATTCATGGATTTAACGAAAGCTTTTAATACAATCGATCACAACATCCTAACTACAAAATTGGAAAGGTATGGAATCAGAGGGTTAGTTCTGAACTGGGTTAAAACCTACCTTGCAAACAGGAAACAATATGTGAAGCTAGGAGAATATACATCTACAAATTTAGAGATATTATGTGGCGTACCACAAGGGTCAATTTTGGGACCTAAATTATTTGACATATACACCGCTTTTTGCTCTGGAGGAAACAAAGAAACGATAATAAGAAAAGTTTCAGAGGAAAAGATTACTCTGAAAAAATGGTTTGATAAAAACAGATGTCAAGTGACCTAGAAGCTATACCTGTATTAACCACTAGTGGTAGCCAGAATGCAATAAAGAATACTAGTGCAAAGTGTCTATTGGGGGAAAGTATAGATAAAATGGTGCGTTAAAACACAACACATCAAGGAACAGAGAACAGTCTTAACAGTCTACCATGCTTAGACTATAACTATCGCTTTAAGTTTGTAACCATACACCACAGGTTACTCATGTAAAAGTACATGTGCATTTATAGGACACACACGCACACACACAACTGCACTACACGACATTAGGGATCTTAGCAGAAAACTATCGCTTTGCCATAGCACCTATTATAATGTAATCAGTATCGACCAGATACAAGGGAATTAAGCAACTTTTATTAACTGTTTTGGATCATTATATAACAGCGGGAATTATTTAAAAATTGTATTTGAGAAATGTGTTAATCATACAACTATGATTGCGTAGGACGCACGGTAATCACGTAGTTCCTGTGCGACGGTGAGGCGGCAGAACACAACTTGGCGCGCTTTTCAAGAGTTTTATGCGTTGAACTATTTTACTGTTTTGTTTGGCCAAAAGCAACATTAATAGAACAAACGTAGAGGTAGGGTGTCCTAATTACTCACTCTGGAGAGCAGCGAAGAAGACCTCGTCAGCCTTGCGGAGTATATCGACTCTTGCTACCAAGAAGTCGTCATGGGGAAACCCAATACAGCCATTCCCAAAGCGGCGGCAAAGAGATCCAGGAATGAGGACTCACCTGGGACGGCTTCTCCACCCGGGAAAGACTCGGCGGACATACGATAACAAACTGTCCAGTCTTGATGCACGCTTGAACTTGCTGAAGATCATGCACAAGGAGTTCTAAGCACTGCGGGACTTTGTGGATTAGCCAGCAGCAGGTGCAGACCCTAGCCCAGGAGAACGCCTCGCTCAGGGAGTCGGTGAAATCCCTAACGGAGGGAATGAGTCAGCTCTCCGAGGAGAATAAGAAAATCAAGGAGACTGTTTTGGATCTCCAGGCACGCAGCGTGAGGGACAACCTGGTGTTCGCAGGAATACCGGAAGAGGAGAGGAAGACCCAGAAGAAACGGTGAAAAGCTTCATCAAAGTCCACCTGAAGCTACCAGAGGAAACCGTGGACACATGGCTTTCCACCGCGTACACCGCCTGGGAAGGAGAAGAGCCGACGCTCGCCGGCTCCGGCCGATTGTGGCGAAGTTTGCCAGCTTTAAACAAAAAAACAAGTAAAGTCCCAGGGCTGGGAGCTGAGAGGGAAGGACTGCAGCATCAACGACCAGTTTCCGAAGGAGATCTTGGATCGACGTCCTGCTCACTTCTCCATCCGCCGCAAGTTCATCCAAGATGGAGGCCGAGCTGTAGTCGCGGTGGATAAACTTTTTGTCACTGGCCAACTGTACTGGGATCCCAACACCACGCCGTGGCTCTACTAATTCCTGCCCCAGGTGATGTAAACTTGCAGATACAAGCATGTTAAGGACACGTTAAGGTACTGAACTAAGAATAATGCCAACTGTAAACTGACATGTTATTAGTTCACCGTCTGTCGCTACGTCACACTTCCTAAATTATGTTGTATGTTTCTGTCTTTTTACTGTTTTCTATCTCCTTTTCTTTTGCACCCTCTTTTTCCCCTCTTTTCACTCCCTTTCCTCACATCTTCCTGGGTAATGAACACCTCACCTTATTTGTATGCATTAACCAGAACACAGATAGAACTGAGGCACAGCAGCACGTCCACACTATCCACACAACAGGTGGATTTCAAACAAATCTGCATGAGTCCGTAGTACTAACACCAGTCAGGTCATGGGTACACTGAGCTTTATCTCGTGGAATGTGCACGGAGCTGGTTCTACGGTCAAGAGACTAAACATTTTTAATCACCTGCAGGATTTAAAGGCAGACATTGTCTTACTACAAGAAACACATCTAACATACACATCTATAGTTGCAATTTACACAACACACTTTCCATATGTGTACTCAGCATGTTTCAACTCAAGGCAGAGAGGGGTAGCAATTCTCATCAACAAAAAATTAAACTTTCATATTGACAACATACTCACAGACCCGCAGGGCAGATTTATCATAATTAAAGTTTATATACAAAATATGAAGTTATGCATTGCAAGCGTATATGGACCAAATGTTGACGACCCTTCTTTTTTTCACTCCTTTTTCAAATCACTCTATGATCACTCAGACTGTATGTAATCTGGTGACTGAGATGGGTTGTTGGTGTGTTTTGCTGTGTAGCTTCCTTGCTGTGTTTTGTGTATATATATTGTATGTATCAAGTCTAGCCCACAGACTGTTGCCAGGTTACCCCAAAAACCACGTGACCATATCAATCCCTCAGTACCGGCAATCAGCGCACCCGTGTGATGGTGCGTAAAGGAGGCGGAAAGGACGCATAAAAGGGCAACAAGGCTCACGCCTAGAAAAGGAACGGCACCCGCAGCAGCAGCAGCGAACGATGGGACAGCAGTAGCCGTAAAGGAACGGCACCCAAAGCAGCAGCAGCAGCGAACAGGGGACAGCAGTAGCCGTAGACGACGGCATGCGGAGCTGCGGCAGTGTACGACGGGGCAGTAGAAGCCGGCGTTTTTTCGGAGGTCGATCAGGGTTGACCTGGCACCACACCATTAAGCACCTCGGCGCCGATCACACGCTACGGCAGGGGGGACCCTGCCTTGCCTGTGAGTAATTGTTTGAAGTTATCGTGGTGCTTCTTCTGTAGAAGTAGTGGGCTTCGTGGGAGCGGGTGTCTTGGGCTTTGCTCTGGCCTGCGCTTATGTACACCAGGTGCTGGTGGCGGTGACTGAGAGGGGAGGAATGGTTACCCCTCCGTGAATCACCACCTTACCGCGGTGGAGGGGTTTGAGTGCCCGAGTGATCCTAGGAGCTATGTTGTCCGGGGCTTTATGCCCCTGGTAGGGTCTCCCAAGGCAAACAGGTTCTAGGTGACGAGCCAGACTAAGAGTGATTCAGAAGACCCATATGAAGAGAAACATTAGGAGTGACCGCACCTCGCCCGGACGTGGGATACCGGGGCCTCACCCTGGAGCCAGGCCTGGGGGAGGGGCTCGCAGGCGAGCGCCTGGTGGTCAGGTCTTCACCCGTGGGACCTGGCCGGGCCTAGCCCGAAGAAGCCGCACGGGAACTCCCCCCCGCAGACCCACCACCTGCAGGGGCAAGCATAAGGGTCCGGTGCTGTGTGATTTGGGCAGTGGTCGAGGGCGGGTGTCCGGGCGACCTGGGCTTCGGCGACCAAATCTGGTTCTTGGGACATGGAATGTCACTTCTCTGGTGGGGAAGGAGCCCGAGCTTGTGGAAGAGGCGGAGAGATTCCGACTAGATATAGTCGGACTCACCTCAACCCACAGTTTAGGCTCTGGAACCAAACTCCTTGAGAGGGGCTGGACCTTGTTCTTCTCTGGAGTTGCCGCTGGGGAGAGGCGGCGAGCTGGTGTGGGCTTATTGTTAGCCCCCCGGCTTGGTGCCTCTGTGTTGGAGTCATCCCCAGTAAACGAGAGGGTTACTTCCCTACGCCTTAGGGCTGGGGAAAGGGTCCTGACTGTGGTTTGTGCCTATGCGCCGAACGGCAGTTCAGAGTACCCAGCCTTCTTGGAGTCTATCAGAGGGGTGCTGGAGAGCACCCCAGCTGGTGACTCCATAGTTCTACTGGGAGACTTCAACGCCCATGTGGGCAATGACAGTGTGACTTGGAGGGGCGTGGTTGGGAGGAACGGCCTCCCTGACCTGAACCCGTGCGGTGTGTTGTTGCTGGACTTCTGTGCGAACTACAGTTTGTCCATAACGAACACCATGTTCGAACATAAGGATGCCCATAAGTGCACTTGGCACCAGGACACCCTAGGTCGCAGGTCTATGATCGACTTTGTGGTCGTATCATCAGACCTGCGTCCGTATGTTCTGGACACGCGGGTGAAGAGAGGGGCTGAGCTGTCAACTGACCACCACCTGGTGATGAGTTGGATTAGATGGCGGGGAAGGATGCCGGACAGACCTGGCAGACCCAAACGCGTAGTGAGGGTGTGCTGGGAACGTCTGGCAGAATCTCCCGTTCGTCGAGTCTTCAACTCTCATCTCCGGCAGAGCTTCGCCTGCATCTCGAGGGAGGACCGGGATATTGAGTCCGAATGGGCCGTATTCCGTGCCTCTATTGCTGAGGCAGCCAGTTGTGGTTGCGGCCGCAAGGTGGTCGGTGCCAGTCGTGGTGGCAAGCCCCGAACCCGATGGTGGACACCGGGGGTTAGGGCTGCCGTCAAGCTGAAAAAGGAGTCCTATCGAGCATGGATGGCTTGCGGGACTCCCGAAGCAGCTGACAGGTACCGGCAGGCCAAGCGGCACGCGGCTTCGGCGGTGGTCGAGGCAAAAACTCGGGTGTGGGAGGAGTTCGGTGAGGCTATGGAGCACGACTTTCGGTCGGCCTCGAAGAGGTTCTGGCAAACCGTCCGACACCTCAGAAAGGGGAAGCAGCCCCCAGTTCACACTGTTTACAGTGCGGACGGGGGCTTGCTGACCACGACTGTGGATATAGTTGGTCGGTGGAAGGAATACTTCGAGGCCCTTCTCAATCCCACTGACATGCCTTCCATAGAGGAAGCAGAGTCTGAGGATACGTACGTGGACAGTTCTATCACCGTGGCTGAGGTAATTGGGGTAGTCAAATCACTCCCCAGTGGCAAGGCTCCGGGGGTAGACGAGTTCCGCTCAGAATTTCTCAAGGCTCTGGATGTTGGAGGACTGTGTTGGTTGACACGCCTCTACAACATTGCATGGAAGTCAGGAACAGTACCTCTGGACTGGCAGACCGGGGTGGTGGTCCCCATTTTTAAAAAGGGTGACCGGAGGGTGTGTTCCAACTATAGGGGGATCACACTCCTCAGCCTTCCTGGGAAAGTCTACTCCAGGGTGCTGGAGAGAAGGGTACGACCGTTAGTCGAACCTCGGTTAGAGGAGCTGCAATGTGGTTTTCGTCCCGGTCGCGGAACACTGGACCAGCTCTACACCCTTGCAAGGGTACTCGAGGGTATGTGGGAGTTTGCCCAACCAGTCTACATGTGCTTTGTAGACCTGGAAAAGGCATTCGACCGTGTCCCTCGTGGTGTCCTGTGGGGGGTGCTCCGGGAGTACGGGATTGATGGTCCGCTTCTACGTGCCATTCGGTCCTTGTACAATCGAAGCAGGAGCCTGGTTCGCATTGCCAGCAGTAAGTCGAGCTTGTTTCCGGTGAACGTTGGCCTCCGCCAAGGCTGCCCTTTGTCACCGATTCTGTTCATAATCTTCATGGACAGAATTTCTAGGCGCAGTCAAGGTGTTGAGGGAGTCCAGCTTGGTGACCTTAGGATCTCGTCTCTGCTATTTGCAGACGATGTGGTCCTTATGGCCTCATCAGGCTGTGACCTTCAGCGTTTACTGGAGCGGTTTGCAGCTGAGTGTGAAGCTTCTGGGATGAGACTCAGCACCTCCAAATCCGAGGCCATGGTTCTCAGTCGGAAACGGGTGGACTGTACCCTCCGGGTTGGGAGTGAGGTCTTGCCTCAGGTGGAGGAGTTCAAGTATCTCGGGTTCTTGTTCACGAGTGAGGGAAGGTTGGAGCGTGAGATCGACAGACGGATCGGTGCAGCGTCTGCAGTAATGCGGTCGCTGTACCGGACCGTCGTGGTGAAGAGAGAGCTGAGCCGGAAGGCAAAGCTCTCTGTTTACCGATCGATCTACGTTCCCACCCTCACCTATGGTCATGAGTTATGGGTCATGACCGAAAGAATGAGATCGCGGATACAAGCGGCGGAAATGAGTTTCCTTCGTAGGGTGGCTGGACTCACCCTAAGAGATAGGGTGAGGAGCTCGGCCATCCGGGAGGAGCTCAGAGTAGAGCCGCTGCTCCTTCACATCGAGAGGAGCCAGTTGAGGTGGCTCGGGCATCTAGTCCGGATGCCTCCCGGGCGCCTCCCTGGTGAGGTGTTTCGGGCATGCCCAGTCGGGAGAAGGCCCCCGGGAAGACCTAGGACACGCTGGAGGGACTATGTCTCACAGCTGGCCTGGGAACGCCTTGGTGTCCTCCCGATGGAGCTGGAAGAGGTCGCTGGGGACCGGGAAGTCTGGACTTCCCTACTGAAGCTGCTGCCCACGCGACCCGGACCCGGATAAGCGGTGGAAAATGGATGGATGGATGGATGGATATGCTGCGTTCATTAGGGGAAGAGAAACAGCGTTGTTGGCAACAGTATCTGCCAGAGTTGGTCCACGCTTATAACAACACTGTGCATAGTGCTACGGGTTATGCCCCTTCGTATCTGATGTTTGGTAGACATTTACGTCTGCCTGTGGATGTAGGTCTTGGGTTGAGTTCTCAGCAGCCAACATTTGATTTAATCGGGTGGGTAAAAGACCATCATAGGCTTTCTTTTGCTTATAATATGGCGCGACAAAGGGCAGCCAATGCAGCCTCCCAGCACAAACGGCAGTTCGATAAAACAGCTAAAGCCTTGCCTCTGGTACGGGGAGAGCGAGTGTGGGTACGCAACAGACCCCGGGAGGGGAGGGGCAAGCTTAGTACCTGGTGGGATCCCGAACCATATGTGATTATGAACTGTGTGGGAGATACTGGGGTTGTGTATAGGGTGCGTCCTGAGAGGGGCGGCCATGAACAGACTCTGCACAGGAACACTTTTAAGTTGTGTACTGTGCCTCTGGGTGGACCCCAGTCGGTTCGAACCGAGTTGCCCACCCCATCGCCGGAGCCTGAACTCCCTGTTATCTACGGGTTTCTGGCGACTGTGTCGGAACAGCCGGTGGTTGCCCCATATAACCTGCCTCGACGGTCCAGCGGCAGCAGCAGCGAACAGGGGACAGCAGTAGCCGTAGAGGACAGCATGCGGAGCTGCGGCAGCGGACGACGGGGCAGTAGAAGCCGGCGTTTTTTCGGAGGTCGATCGGGGTGGACCTGGCACCACAACATTGAGCACCGCGGCGCCGATCACACGCTACGGCAGGGAGGACCCTGCCTTGCCTGTGAGTAATTGTTTGAAGTTATAGTGGTGCTTCTTCTGTAGAAGTATTGGGCTTCGTGGGACCGGGTGTCTTGGGCTTTGCTCTGGCCTGCACTTATGTACACCAGGTGCTGGTGGCGGTGACTGAGAGGGGAGGAACGGTTACCGCGGCCTGGGTGACTGCGGAATGGATCAGCACTGCGTGGGAGAATAGCGGGATACGGAGCTCCTTGCCACGATACGAACCAACCCAACCTGGCCGCCCAGTGGACTCCTATTCCTGGCTGGTGATATCGGGCGCTTAGAGTTGCCTATTTGGGAGATTTTATCGTGGCCATTTCAATCTGAATGTGAATTTTAAATTGTTTATTTTGATTTATTAGACTTTGTAACAAATATTGAAACCTCTTAAATGTTTGTCTATTTGGTAACACCATAAGTGCTCATTTTTCCAATAACCGAATTGGCCATTTTTCATCATCTTCAACTACGAGACCCATAACTCTAATACCCTCTTGACATGTACACTCATTATTGGAGGGGACTTCAACATGGTTCTTGATCCGAGAGTGGACAGGCTGAGTCGCAATGGAAATAATAGACAGGACCTATCCTCAGAGGTTGTTAAACAATACATGAAGGATTTTGGACTTTGCGATGCTTGGCGCTCTCACCATCCCACTGTTAAGGATTATACCTTTTTCTCATCAGTTCATCTCTCATACTCTAGAATAGATTATTTTCTAACCAGCAGCAAACTGATGAGTGATATATCTGAAACCAAAATTCATCCCATCATTATCAGCGACCATGCACCTTACCAGTGTCACTTACACTGGTAAGTAATAAGAACAGTAAACCACCAACACGAAACTGGAGATTGAATACATCATTGCTTGAAGACTCGGAATTTATCAGTTACTTCAAGAGACAATGGTCTCTATACATAGAAAACAAGGATTTACCAGGAACATCAGCGTGTGTTCTCTGGGAGGCAGGAAAAGCAGTAACGCGCGGGAAAATAATTTCATTTTCCTCTCACAAGAAAAAGAGACTTCTAAAATATCAGTTTTGGAAGGTAAAATGAAATCGTTAAAGGAGGACTACTCTGTCTCTCAAGATGAACACGCTCTAAACGATTTTTTTTTTTTAATGGAACTTGAGGAACTATTAAAAAAGAAAACACAATTCTTAGTACAAAGGCATCACTTGGAGAACTTTGAACAAAGTAACAAATCTGGAAAATTTTTGGCTAATCAATTAAAAACAAAGAGAAAACAACTATCTACGGCGTTAAAGACTCAGCAGGAAATATCAGCCATGACCCTGATAAAATAAACACGATTTTCCGTGATTTTTATAAAGCATTATACACACCACAATTAGACCCATCAGATGATGATATAGATCAGTTTCTTAGTCATTTAAATCTACCGATATTACAACAGAACCAGAAAAAATGTCTGGACTCACCTCTATCTGTTGGCGAACTCCAGGAAGCTCTCCAGCTCATGCATAATAATAAAGCCCCAGGCCCAGATGGTTTTCCTGCTGAATTCTACTAAGAATTCTGGACTACACTGGCGCCAACTTTTTACAAAATGTTATTAGAAATAAAGGAGAATAAAGGAGAAAAATTAAAAGCCACCAACTATAAATTTAGCTAATCTTAATATCTTATTAAAACCAGGAAAAGACCCCACACTCCCATCGAGCTACCGCCCAATTTCCTTAATTAATGTAGATTTTAAAATAATCAGTAGAGCTTTTGCTAGAAGATTATAAAAAATAACTCCTTTCATAATCCATCCAGGCCAAACAGGTTTTATTAAAGGTAGACACTCCTCAACTAACACACGTAGATTTATTAACCTCATAGATTATTTCAACATACAGAATTTGAAAACTATTATCCTTTCTCTAGATACATAAAAAGCATTTGACAGGGTAAACTGGAAATTCCTATTCAGGACAAAAATTTGGGTTTGGACCGGGTTGTATTGATTGGATCAGAATATGTTATACCAACCCACATGCATGTGTGAGGACCAATGATCAAAATTCTTCAAGCTTTAGCCTTCACAGAGGCACAAGGCAGGGCTGTCCGGTGCCCCCTTCACTGTTTTTCATATTTATCCAATCTTTAGCAGCGGCCATCAGACAACATGAAAAAATCAATGTGATGATGTAATACTTTTTCTCCAGAATACTCAAGCGTCCCTTTCCTGCACGATTCAACTTATAAACAAGTACTCATCAGTGTCTGATTACTCTATCAACTGGTCTAAGACCACAGCTCTACCCTTTAACTGTCACTTTAAGGGTATACCTGATGCCATAATACGGACAGGGAATATCCGATATTTGGGTATAAACATTTCACCCAAGTTGTCAGAGCTGACACAGTTGAATTACGTTCAGCTTTTGAAAACAACTGAGGGTGATCTTTTGCGGTGGAGACGTCTACCCATATCACTCATGGGGAGAGTGGCTGCCATCATGATGATGGTTTTACCGAAAATGTATTATTAGTTTTCAATGATACCCACCAAACCATCCTCCAACTGGTTCAAGTCACTGGACTCGTACCTGGTTCTTTTGGATAGACATACCATCACGTATCAGCTTAAATACGTTAAAACAAACCAAAGGCAGGGGTGGTTTAGAGCTTCCGGACTTTTCTCAGTATTTCTTAGCCAATCAACTGCAATATGTCTCCAAATGGCTCAAACCAAGTTATCCAGAAGAGCCATGGCGAGATATAGAGAAAGCACTGTGTGATGATCTAGCAATCTGTGATCTACCATTCATCAGTTCAACTATTAAATATCATAAATGTTACAAAAGTATGAACATCAGCTCCACTCTGACAGCTTGGTGGGAATTTCTTAAAATAAACAAATGTTCCCTCTATCCATGTAAGCTGACACCCATCTGGAACAACCCTGACATCCTACTAAATAAAAGAATGATAAACTTTCTCTCTGGAAAATTAAAGGGATAAACGTTTGTGTCATGTGATACGCTCACCTCCCAATATGGAATCAGCAGCACCAAATTTTTAGAATACCACCAAATCAAATCTATAGTAGGAAAAAAATACAAGCCCAATCAATTGAACCTGCAAATGCCAACCAAGGTGGCAGAATTCTGTAACCTCTGCGCCCCAAAGTTATTATCAAAAATATATAGGCTTAACAATAAAACAGAAGATTTAATACACCTACCGACTGCAAAATGGGAAACAGACCTACTCAGTAATTTGGATGAAAACACATGGATACAAATATGTTCTAATACATTTAAAATGACGAAAAACTTAAATCTACAGCTAATTCAGTTCAAAATTCTTCATAGGACTCATTATACAGGACAAAGGATGTTCAAGATGGGTCTCACAAAGTCAAATATTTGCTCACAGTGCACAAAAACCTCTGTTGATAACTATATACATGCTGTTTGGTATTGGTACGCTGCTCTGCGGGGGACCGGTGTTTATCTCTATAGAGGCTGGGGTAGGTCTGGTGCCGAGACAACTGGTTGGTGGAGGGGCGGGGGACCGTGGGGTGGGGCCTGGGTGGTGGCCGTCGGGCCCCGGGTCGGGTGGCTGGGCTGGCTGGGTGTGGGTGGGGCGGCACTCCTGGGTCCTGGGTTCCGGGGGCTGTTTCTACCCTGATGTGGGAGTGGGGGCGTATCTGACCACCGGGGGCATCCGGGTTGGCCTGGACTCGCTGCTGCGGGGGTGGATTAATGCGCATCCCGGTGCCGGATTGGTGCCTAGGAGGACCGGGGTTGGGGGAGTGTGCAGGGGGGGTTTGGGTTTGTGTGGGCGAGTGCAGGTGTGTGTCTGTGTGTATGTTGTATGTCGTATGTTGGGTGCAGGGGATTTAACAGGGGTGTGGGCACTGGGGGCAGTGGTGGGGGGTTAGGTGTGTGATTGTGCCTGGAGGGTTGCTGCCTCTCCGATTGTTGGGGTGTGTTGCCCGGGTTCCTCTCGGATACGGGGCGGGGATGGCGGTGGTGGTGTTTCGGGGTGTGGGCCGCCGGAATCTCCTAGAGTGGCGCGCATGGTGGCTAGTGTGTGACATCTGGGGGAGGCTGCTCCCGGACTGCGGTCTCTGGGCGTCCGGGGCCTCGCCTAGCCTCAGGCCGGCCCCTACCCCACTGTGGGTCCCGGGAAACAGCGGTGCCTACTGCCCAATGGCTCGTCCTCTGAGAGGGAAAATAATATAATTAATAAAATAATATAATAATATATATTTTCCCTCTTACTATCCTTATACTAGTCTTACTATCCTTCGCGCCCTCGGCCCCCCACTCCCTGCAAACAAGCACATAGGATCTTGGGGAGTGTGCGTGCTCCATGGGGGTGTGGCAGGGGGGGTCACAAACATGACCTCCTTCTGTCATGCCCTGGGGGCTGCAAACTCCCCAGTTTTAATTACACTTCACATTGATTTTTGGGGTGGCGGGACTTGTGTCACAGGGCGGGCAGAGCTACTTAGCCGTGCTCAGCCGGCAGGGTGGTTCTGCCCATAGTGTCACGCAGTTTTGGCTCCTCAATTTTAACTGCCTACACACACACACATCTCACACCTCATAACACTTTTAGTTGGGTGGGGGGGCGGAGATTAGAGGGTCCTATTACACCCCTGTTTTCTTGGACGCTCCCTGGGGGTGTGTGTGGGGGGGGGTTGGGGGTTTATTATGGCTCTGGGTCTCAGTCGGCGGCAGTGCTGGGAGGAGTGCCTGTGTGCCTGCGTGCGTGCCTGCATGCGTGCCTGGGTGCGTGCGTGAGTGGGGATTTTCCGGCGGCCGGGTATGGTGGTATGGCCCCGTGTCTCGGGGCAGCTCGCGGTGGTGCTGCTTGCTGCATTAGGGGGGTGGCACATCCAGGTGCATATGTGAAAATGTAGGTGTGTGGGTGTATGTGTGTTGCCATGTGTGAGTGTGGGAACAGGGTTTGGTGTGGGTACTGGTGCTAGGGTGTGTGCAGTGGGGGTGGGTTGACGGCTCATGTGGGGGGGTAGACCCATAGGCCCTCTACGGGTGCCTGCCTCTGGCGTCGGGGAAGGCGATGGCTCGCGGCAGTTGTGTCTGGGGTGGCCTGGAGCTCCCGGGGTGTTGAGTATGGCCCCTGCTTTGGGGGGTTGGGTGGCTTCTGGGCCCGGGGGCTCGGGGGCGGTTGTCCTGCTTGCCCAAAGCTGGCCGGCCCCCGGCGGGTGTTCCGGTGGTTGGCGTCCGGGCCCCCCCTGTGGCCCTTGCTCGGCTGCCGAGTGGCGTCTGGCCGGGTGTTTCTTGCACCTCTTCGGAGTGGACTCGCGGTTGCCTCTTGGGGGTGCGGGGGCGGGCCTTCCCCTCTGTAGGGAGCCTGCTGGGGGGCTGTGCTCCGGCGTCTTCCTAGTCGGACCCTTGCTTTTGGAGGGAGTGTGGTTTGGGATGCATGGCTGTGTTCACCACGAACATCTCCTCATTCTCTGTTTCACTCTGATGTAGTTATCCTCTCACTGCAGACTAATGTAGATTTAATGTAGATTTGTTGCACGTGTCATCTGGATGGTCATTGTTCTAGAGGTTCTGTTTCTTTTCTCACTTTTCTTGTATGTTTATCATTATTAGTATATATGTATGTATGTGTGTATACATATGTATGTACGTGTGTATACATATATATGCACACTGTATGTTTGTGTATGTATGTATGTACTGCATGGATATGTGTATGTGCACAGTATGTGTATGTAAACGTGTACGAATATGTGTGTATGTATGTATATATACATATATATGGGTGTGTGTGTATATATATGTATATATATGTGTGTATGTATATATGTATATATATGTGTGTATGTATATATGTATATATATATGTGTATGTATATATGTATATATATATGTGTATGTATGTATATATATATGTATGTATATTAGTATTATCATTATTCTTATTCTTATTTTATTTTATTTTATTTTTTTCTTCGTTCACCTGTATTTTTGCTCATTTTTCTCTGTGACTGTTAATAACATACCAATATTATTGGTAATATAGTCTCAGCAGCGTCAGCCAAATAAGTTCCTGTGAGCATCATTTGCAGAAACGGCATATACCAAAATAACCACTGGCCTACGCAAAGCAGAGATGGGTTCTGGAATTCCAAGAAAGGACTTCCGGGAAGGAGTCGTCCAATAGCAGGACAGCTAACATTAGGGATTAAATTAATAATAACTCTGGATAGGTTGGGAAAAGGGCGCGAGAATAAATTTTTCTTAAGAGAAATTTCACTAAGGGAAGGTTTTGGAGAAATCCCACTGAAGGGAAGGTTTCGGGGAAATTCCACTTAAGGTAAGTTTTGGGGAAATTCCACTTGGCACAGGATTGGCTGAGCAGTTGGGGAAATTCCATTAGGAAGATTTGGAAAATTCCATGAGGCCAGGGATTGGCTGTGCATTTGGTGGCGGTGACCAATGGAAAGAGCCAGGAGAAACTGCTCCCGCAGGAGAGATGGCATAAAAGGAGACTGTATTCGATCGACAGGGCTTTTTGCCACTCGCGGAGCTACGTGCTACTCGCTGAAGCATTAAGCCTGGTTGGTTCGGCCAGCTGACTTTTTCCGCTGGGTCCCTGGGTCGAACTCCTCGGAGGTGTTAGGACTTCCGAGACGCTCTGGCTGCTGATAGATAGATTGGAACCCACCGGTAGTCGTCTGTTATAGCGGTCTGGAGGAAACTTCAGATGACCTTCAGATGAGCTGGCAGCATAAAGAGAGAACCTTGAGCTGTGGAGCTACCCGAAGAAGAGCTGAGCCCGGTGGGATATAGAACCAACCACAGCAGCCTACCTATTCCTTCCCACTTTCGGGAGCAACTTAGATCCATGAGCTCTTCCAGGCTCTTCCTATTTACTACCTGGCATAACCTTCCGGGTGGGATTGAAATACTTGGTTTCCAGATAGGACCTGGTCCTCACCTAGAGGTATGTAGGCGGAACTCAGGTTATTTCTTTTTTGAAGAGTGTTATCCTTATATCCATTGTTGTCTGCTCGTATGCCCTTGCTAATCTGTCCTAATAAAACCTGTCATCTATTGCAACTAAACAAGAGTTGTCGTTCAGCATCTTTTGTGATACAAAAGAGTAAGCGGTGTGATACAGATTGAATTTCTTGGAGGTTGTTCCGGTACTCAGTATAAACAGGTCCCTCTTTATCGCTAGCAGATAGGTAAAGTATCCCAGGTCGATTCCAAGAGCAACAAACCGTTTAGAGGGGGAGCAGTCGTAAAAGGCAGAGGGTCCGGTGTCGCTCGCGACCAAAACTAGTGGAGCGGTTATTGGTCGTGTGCGATCCGGGTGCAGCGGGGCCGCCTTTGCCAAAGTCAAGGCTGTGAGAACCTGGGTGAGTTCCCCTCGCCCCTGACTAAGAAGGTCTCCAACCCTCAACGGCGGGGATTTAACCCATTATACGGAGGAGTCGGGTCAGGGAGGTGCGCCTGCCTCGTCTCGCACGAGGACGGGGTAAGGGTCTTGCACCACCTAGGTAACAAGGGTTTTTGACACAGATTATCCTTGAATCTAAGTAAAACGAAAATTATGCTATTTGCTAATAGCAGAAGAGATACTTGTGAGAAAATACAAAATGATGGGGAGGAAATTGAAAGAGTGAATGAACATACATTTTTGGGTGACATAATTTATGACAGAATGAGTTGGAAACCTCACATCAAAAACATACAACACAACATAGCAAAAAACACAAATATGCAAGAACAACACAAAACACTTTTAGTACTTCTCTATGTGGAATCAAACTGTGGAATGGATTAAGTAAAGAAGTAAAAAAAAATGCTTTACAACGAGCGACTTCAAGAAACATTACAAACAGTTGATGTTTACAAAAGACAAGGAAAAGGAGTTGTGAAATATTGTGTACATCCAAGGCCATATTACTTCATTCCTACTAGGAACTAGTACTAACTAGTACTAGGAACTGTTCATCCTAGTGAGAACATTGTCTGTACTACAACCATGTTTTGTTACAATTGTTATACACCACTCATCACCATCCATCCATTTTCCTCCCCTTATCCAGGTCCGGGTCGCGGGGGCAGCAGTTTCAGTAGGGAAGTCCAGACCCGGCAACCTCTTCCAGCTCCACCGGGAGGACACCAAGGCGTTCCCAGGCCAGCTGTGAGACATAGTCCCTCCAGCGTGTCCTAGGTCTTCCCGCGGGCCTTCTGCCGACTGGGAATGCCCAAAACACCTCACCAGGGAGGCGCCCGGGAGGCATCTGGACTAGATGCCCAAGCCACCTCAATTGGCTCCTCTCGATGTGAAGGAGCAGCAGCTCTACTCTGAGCTCCTCCCGGATGGCCGAGCTCCTCAAACTATCTCTTAGTGTGAGTCCAGCCACCCTACGGAGGAAACTCATTTCCGCCACTTGTACCTGCGATCTCGTTCTTTCGGTCATGACCCATAACTCATGACCACAGGTGAGGGTGCGAACGTAGATCGATTAATAAACAGAGAGCTTTGCCTTCCGGCTCAGCTCTCTCTTCACCACGACGGTCCGGTACAGCGACCGCATTACTGCAGATGCTGCACCAATCCGTCTGTTGATCTCACGCTCCAACCTTCACTCACTCGTGAACAAGAACCCGAGATACTTTAACTCCTCCACCTGAGGCAAGACCTCACTCCCAACCTGGAGGGTACAGTCCACCCGTTTCCGACTGAGAACCATGGCCTCGGATTTGGAGGTGCTGAGTCTCATCCCAGAAGCTTCACACTCAGCTGCAAACCGCTCCAATAAACGCTGAAGGTCACAGCCTGATGAAGCCATAAGGACCACATCGTCTGCAAATAGCAGAGACGAGATCCTAAGGTCACCAAGCTGGACTCCCTCAACACCTTGACTGCGCCTAGACATTCTGTCCATGAAGATTATGAACAGAATCGATGACAAAGGGCAGCCTTGGCGGAGGCCAACGTTCACGGGAAACAAGCTCGACTTACTGCTGGCAACTCCAGGCTGCTGCTTCGATTGTACAAGGACCGAATGGCAAGTAGTAGCAGACCACCAATCCCGTACTCCCGGAGCACCCCCCACATGACACCACAAGGGACACGGTCGAATGCTTTTTCCAAGACCACAAAGCACATGTAGGGCAAACATGTTGAGCAAACTCCCACATACCCTCGAGTACCCTTGCAAGGGTGTAGAGCTGGTCCAGTGTTCCGCGACCGGGACGAAAACCACATTGCAGCTCCTGTAACCGAGGTTCGACTAACGGTCGTACCCTTCTCTCCAGCACCCTGGACTAGACTTTCCCAGGGAGGCTGAGGAGTGTGATCCCCTTATACTTAGAACACACCCTCCGGTCACCCCTTTTTAAAAATGGGGACCACCACCCCGGCTGCCAGTCCAGAGGTACTGCTCCCGACTTCCATGCAATGTTGTAGAGGCGTGTCAACCAACACAGTCCTCCAACATCCAGAGCCTTGAAGAATTCCGGGCGGAACTCGTCTACCCCCGGAGCCTTGCCACTGGGGAGTGATTTAACTACCCCAATTACCTCAGCCACGGTGATAGAACTGTCCACGTACGTGTCCTCAGACTCTGCTTCCTCTACGGAAGGTATGTCAGTGGGATTGAGAAGGGGCTCGAATTATTCCTTCCACCGACCAACTATATCCACAGTCGAGGTCAGCAAGCCCCCGTCCGCACTGTGAACAGTGTGAACTGGGGGGTGCTTTCCCTTTCTGAGGTGTCGGACGGTTTGCCAGAACCTCTTCGAGGCCGACCGAAAGTCGTGCTCCATAGCCTTACCAAACTACCAAACTCTTCCCACACCCGAGTTTTTGCCTCGACCACAACCGAAGCCGCTTGCCGCTTGGCCTGCCGGTACCTGTCAGCTGTTTCGGGAGTCCCAGCCATCCATGCTTGACAGGACTCCTTCTTCAGCTTGACAGCAGTCCTAACCCCCGATGTCCACCATCAGGTTTGGGGCTTGCCACCACGACTGGCACCGACCACCTTGCGGTCGCAACTACAACTGGCTGCCTCAGCAATAAAAACACGGAATACGGCCAATTCGGACTAGATATCCCGGTCCTCTCTCGAGATGCAGGCAAAGCTCTGCCGGAGATGAGAGTTGAAGACTCGACGAACGGGAGACTCTGCCAGACGTTCCCAGCACACCCTCACTACGCATTTGGGTCTGCCGGTTCTGTCTGGCGTCCTTCCCCGCCATCTAATCCAACTCATCACCAGGTGGTGGTCAGTTGACAGCTCAGCCCCTCTCTACACCCGCGTGTCCAGAACTTGCGGACGCAGGTCTGATGATACGACCACAAAGTCAATCATAGACCTGCGACCTAGGGTGTCCTGGTGCCATGTGCACTTATGAACATCCTTATCTTCGAACATGGTGTTTGTTATGGACAAACTGTAATTCGCACAGAAGTCCAGCAACAACACACCGCACGGGTTCAGGTCAGGGAGGCCGTTCCTCCCAACCACTTCCCTCCAAGTCACAGTGTCATTGCCCACATGGGCGTTGAAGTCTCCCAGCAGAACTATGGAGTCACCAGCTGGGGTGCTCTCCAGAACCCCTTTGATAAACTCCAAGAAGGCTGGGTACTCTGAACTGCTGTTAGGCGCATACGCACAAACCACAGTCAGGACCCTTTCCCCAGCCCTAAGGCGTAAGGAAATAACCCTCTCGTTTACTGGGGATGACTCCAACACAAAGGCACCAAGCCGGGGGGCTAACAATAAGCCCACAACAGCTCGCCGCCTCTCCCCTGCGGCAACTCCAGAGAAGAACAAGGTCCAGCCCCTCTTAAGGAATTTGGTTCCAGAGCCCAAACTGTGGGTTGAGGTGAGTCCGACTATATCTAGTTGGAATCTCTCCGCCTCTTCCACAAGCTCGGGCTCCTTCCCCACCAGAGAAGTGACATTCCATGTCCTAAGAACCAGATTTGGCCGCCGAAGACCAGGTCGCCCGGACACCCGCCCTCGACCACTGCCCAAATCACAAAGCAACGGATCCCTATGCTTGACCCTGCAGGTGGTGGGTCTGCGGGGGGGGAGTTCGCCTGTGGCTTCTTCGGGCTAGGCCCGGCCAGGTCCCACGGGTGAAGATCTGGCCACCAGGCGCTCGCTTGGGAGCCCCTCCCCCAGGCCTGGCTCCAGGGTGAGGCCCCGGTATCCCACGTCCGGGCGATGTGCGGTCACTCCTCTTGTGTTTTTTCATAGGGGTCTTCTGAATCACTCTTAGTCTGGCTCGTCACCTAGAACCTGTTTGCCTTGGGAGACCCTTACAGGGGCATAAAGCCCCCGACAACATAGCTTCTAGGATCACCACCGCGGTAAGGTGGTGATTCACGGAGGGGTACTTGATTAATGAAAACATTCTTGAGAAATGCTTTTGCTTTCGTCCGTCTTGCGCCGGTCAAAGAATTTCAACTCTAGCGCCACAATACAAATGCCCCCGGCCGTGTACATGTTATACACTAACATGTATGATATATTAAGCTATGTCTTATTTTCTCTTATTATGTCTGCTCTATGGGGTAATAGGAGTGTAAAGGTGACTATAGGGATGTTAGTTCATGTCTAGAGTGCTCTAATTTTGTTTTTTAGGTAGAAGGCCATAAACAGATTTTCTATGCTCTAACTACAAAAATATTCAATTTATAAATAAGGAATAATAGGATATTCACCTATTACGTTCAGGTCTGGCACCGAATAACCGCGATAAATGAGGGACTACTGTATGTAATAAAACTTTTGAAACATCTTTATCAGAGTAGGGTGTGGAACTCATTAACCGCAATAAACGAGGGATTACTTTATTCTACACTGGTCCCTAGGTGGCAGTAATGTTACATTGATGAGACAATAGCCACTGCAGGAAGTACTGTATGGAAAAAGGCAGTAAAACAAGGAACTCCTCCAATGCTAGCATGTTTGAGTCTATATTATGTTTTATGCGTATTTAATTTTTTTATTATGTTGACTACTATATAGGGATGTAAAGATGATTGTAGGGGTGTTATTTCATGTCCATCCATCCATCCATTTTCTTCCGCTTATCCGAGGTCGGGTCGCGGGGGCAGCAACCTAAGCAGGGAAGGTCCCTCTCCCCGGCCACTTCGTCTAGCTCTTCCCAGCGGATGCCGAGACGTTCCTAGGCCAGCTGAGAGACATAGTCTCTCCAACGTGTCCTGGGTCTTCCCTGAGGCCTCCTACCGGTTAGACGTGCCCTGAACACCTTCCCAGGAAGGCGTTCGGGAGGCATACTAACCAGATGCCCGAGCCACCTCATGTGATTCCTCTCAATGCAGAGGAGCAGCGGTTCTACTCCGAGTCTCTCCCGGATGACAATGCTTCTCACCCTATCTCTAAGGGACAGCCCAGTCACCCTGCGGAGAAAACTCATTTCGGCCGCTTGTACCCGCGATGTTGTCCTTTCGGTCACTATCCAAAGCTCATGACCATTGGTGAGGGTAGGAACGTGGATCGACCGGTAAATCGAGAGCTTTGCCTTTTGGCTCGGCTCTCTTTTCACCATGACAGATCGGTGCAGAGTCCGCATCACTGCAGAAACCGCACCAATCCGCCTGTCCATCTCGCGTTCCATCCTTCCATCACTCGTGAACAAGACCCCAAAATACTTAAACTCCTCCACTTGAGGCAGGACCTCATCCCCCACCCGGAGATGGCACTCCACCCTTTCCCGGGCGAGAACCATGGACTCGGACTTGGAGGTGCTGATTCTCATTCCAGTCACTTCACACTCAGGTGCGAACCGATCCAGTGAGAGTTGAAGGTCACTGCTCGATGAAGCCAACAGGACCACATCATTTGCAAAAAGCAGAGTTTGAATCCTGCGACCACCAAACTGGAACTGCTCAACGCCCTGGCTGCGCCTACAAATTCTGTCTATGAAAGTAGTGAACAGAATCGGTGACAAAGGGCAGCCCCGGCGGAGTCCAACCCTCACTGGAAACGGGTCCGACCTTTTGCCGGCAATGCGAACCAAACTCTGACACCGGTCGTACAGGGAACGAACCGCCTGGATTAGGTGGTCCGATACCCCATACTCCCGAAGCACTCCCCATAGTATTCCCCGAGGAACATGGTCGAATGCCTTCTCCAAGTCCAGAAAACACATGTAGACTGGTTGGGCAAACTCCCATGCACCCTCAAGGACCCTGCCG
>QODF01000109.1:1580744-1651514 GCA_024372805.1 Oostethus manadensis | reverse complement strand
AGAAGGCCCCCGGGAAGACCTAGGACACGCTGGAGGGACTATGTCTCACAGCTGGCCTGGGAACGCCTTGGTGTCCTCCCGATGGAGCTGGAAGAGGTCGCTGGGGACCGGGAAGTCTGGACTTCCCTACTGAAGCTGCTGCCCCCGCGACCCGGACCCGGATAAGCGGTGGAAAATGGATGGATGGGTTATTTCATTAGTTGCACAGTTTGAACATAGAATCTTTGGAATGTCTATATTAAGCAAAGTTCATGAAAACAAACAAAACAAAAAAGGAGAAAAGAAGGTTGGTTTTGGGATGGGGTGGTACTGTGTACTGCCTTTAACTGTAAAAAAATGTTTTGTATTACAGTGTATGTCTTACTTTGGTTCCTGTATTTCCTGAATTGTGTTGTCCTTAAAGCAAAAACAAAGGGAGTGACCAACAGATAGAAAGGACACGTGATTTCCCAGGAATCCATCCTTCAGTTTCGCGCTCTATTGTGACACTTCCGGATCGCTGAGCAGGAAGTAGAAAGTTGCTGCGGCACCACCAGCTTCACACTGCTGCTACTTTTCATCTCCTACATAATCTACACACACTTTTGCTAACTCCATTTTATCTCCACCAACAACAACATAACACACGCTACACGCAACAGTCTCCTATTATGTTCAAATTAACTATATCGCTCCCTCTAAAATAATACAATATAGGGTCGACGCTTACCAAGTGATAAGTGACGTCAGAATTTTTGCTGAATTCTCATTGGCTCAGGTGGAGGCTTCCAAACGCCGGTCTCAAGTTTAGCGTCCATTTCCATGTTAACCAAGCTACTTCTCGTCGCTTTGTCTTCCTGTGAGGGATTCAAACTAGTAAACATGTTTTTTTCCAACATGAACTTGCTTTTATTCTTTCTCCTGGCTGTGCAAACACACAGCGTGGCGCCTGGTAAGTCCACTTACTTACTTTTCCAAAGGAAAGGAAGGAAGTTTGCCACTTGGATATTTTGTACATATGCTAAGAAGTGAAATATATTTTTTAAGTGCATCTCAGCTTTGTGATATTCTGTAGATGAAAAAGCTAATTATTTCTATCAACTTCACTTAGGACTCATTTTTACCCTTTTTTTTTTAAACTTCAACTTTCTTCTTTCTGTAAAATTATGACATTTATCCCATAATATTATGACTTAAACATAATTTTTTAATATTTTATTGTGTTGTGCTTGTTTCTCATTTTCTTTCAGTGATTCATTCACTGAAGTATTTCAGTGTTTCACTCTGCTTTGTGTCATTCTCTCAGGTGTTCACATTTACCAGAGGATGTTAGGCTGTGAATGGAATGATGAGACTGATGAGGTTGATGGTTGGAAGCAGTACGGTTATGATGGAGAAGACTTCATATCGTTGGACACAAAGACAATGACATGGACCGCAGCAAAATGACAAGCTATCCCAGACAAACACAACTAGGACCATAACAAAGCTTTGATAGAATATATTAAGTATTACTTCACTGAGGATTGTCCTTCTTACTTGAAGAAGCATGTGAACAATGGGAGGAAGGTCCTAATGAGAACAGGTAGAACCTCATGATATGCTTTCACCTTAGTAACCAAGTTAGCTTTCCTCCTGTAGGAACATGACTAGCTTTACAAGCTCCACTCTTCTCCTTCCCTCCATCTTTTTCCGTCTACACGTCACGCCACTTCCTGTGTAGAGCTTCCAGAGGTGTATCTCCTCCAGAAGACGCCGTCCTCTCCGGTCAGCTGCTTCGCCACGGGTTTCTACCCCGGCGGCGCCGTCATGTTTTGGAGGAAAGACGGCGAGGAGCTCCACGAGGATGTGGAGCACGGACAGCTCCTCCCAAACCACGACGGAACCTTCAGATGGCGGTGGAGCTGAAAGCGGAGGTGATGGCTGACGCGGAAGACGAGTACGAATGCGTGTTTCAGCTGGCTGGCGTCGAGGACGTGGTCACCGGGCTGGAGAGAAGCATCCTGAGCAACGCGAGCCGTGAAGGTGAGAAAGGTAGAAGTTGAAGACGCCGCGCTACAATAATAACGTAGATGATGGCCAATTCAGCAATACGATCAATACTTTCCTTCATTGATCATCACCAATAAGTTATTGCTTCATTTTTATACAGAAATGACTCATCAATTGTGCCGTTGAGTCTGCATTTAGACTCCAGAATTTCTATATTTATTCTCAATGTCTTTACCCAGGAAACTTGGGCGTCGTCATCGCCGTCACGCTGGCGCTCCTCGCCGGGGTGGCCGTCCTGGCGGCCATCATCATCATCAGGCGTCGTCAAAACAAAGAAGGTGAGGAACACAAATGCTTCCTCTTTGCGGTCTGCCGTTTGGGAGATGCCAATTTTACATTTCCTTTCCTTTCAGCCAAATATAACTGGCTCGTAAGTAAAACATCTTCTGGGTGTTCTTCAAGTGTGAGGTGTTGAGCTAACGTGAGCTCACGTGTTTTGTGGTTCGACACCCGGAGACGGTGGTTCCGAGCTCTCTGAGAACCTGAGGGCTGAAGGCTGAGTGAGGCCAACACGCAGTGAGTTAGCTCACTTGGACACCTCCAGATATTCTTGTGTGAAGATGATGTTCACCTGACATCTCCACTCGGATTCACGTGCTTCTGTTGTTGCTGTCATCTTCTTCCTCCAGGATGCTTTGTGTGCAGGAACACAGAGAGATGTCTCCATCACTGAGGGACGTCATCACCGTTAGATGTTACATCGAGATGTGATTTATTTTCCCACAAATTGCTCCTCGCGTTATATGATGTCTTCTTGGGGTGTTTATGGCATAGAAAACACCTTCTATCAAACCTTTTTGCCGGGTTTGTGGATTATATATTTTTAATCGGGTCGGTCTAATCGTGCGTCCCAGGCGGTCCGGAAAGACGAGGCTTTGATCCAAAGCAGAAAGGGGGTTTGTGTACGGAGCGGTGCGAGCCAGCGTGACACGGAGGGACAGGGATGGTAGATTTCTTAAAGTGCTACAAAAATGATATTTTATCAGACATTTAGGGCTATTTTTCCCCCTTTTTGTTGTTTTAATTGTTGCCTTTTTGCTGGATTGCCAAACACGTAGAGGAGGTTGTCTGGCAAGTAAACAAGGGAAGACGTTCACATGCTTTTGATATTCCGTGTTTTATCATTTATATTGTAATTTCCTAATATTTTATTAGTGTAAATTGTGGGTGTTTGATTCAGTCCAAAATCTGAAGTGGTCTGACCTTCTACACGTTATGAAAAGAATTGTTGTAACATGTTTGTTTGCCTTCTTACACCAAATGGGACTGCATGAATGATTCCATTCGTATCATGATTCGTGTTTATTTCCCTTCCACCCCTACACATGCAGGCAGCCACCAGAACCTTAGTTCTGTTTTGAACGTACGGAATGGAAGTAAACGTTGTTGTATTTCTAATGATAAATCCTCTCTACTTGATTGCATATTCTTAATATTGTATAAGACTGCTAGAGAGTCCACACAACATACCACTCTATCTGCTTTTTCTCTCTTTCCTCTAACCTTTTGGGCTAGGAGAGCCATAAACCACACATTTTCAATATAGTCTCTGAATTGGATGGATGAAAGTGCTGGGAAGGTTTTGGATATGAAATTATGTGATTCTGTAATGATGTTGAGGCGGAAGCCGTGTAGGAATCCGTTTGCAGAAGTTTAGTACACACCAATCTTAGACGTAGGGCAGAGATCATAAACGTGGTCACAGGCAAGAAGGTCAAAACACAAGTAATCAGTCCGAACAGTAAACAACCAAAGGGGTAATCCAAAAGGCAAAGATTGAGAAACAGGCGAGAAGTCATACACGTGGTCAATCAGAAAATGCAAACACACGCTCGGTAAGGCAGTAGAACTGGCAATACTTCGCAACCTCTGTTTGGCCTGGGCCATGCTTAAATGGCTGCCAAACAGGAAGTGGGTGCAGAGGGGTGGAGGGAGTGGTACCAGTCAATATTCAGGTGAGGGCTCCCTCTGCTGGCGTGGTGCTACAGAATCCCCCTCCCTAGGAGCGCCTCCTGGCGCTCGACGAGGGCGTCTCCGCGGTCGTGGTGCCGGACGATCCGGTCTGGCACGATGAAAGTCCGCAACGAGCGACCATTCCAGGATGTCATGCGAAGCCTCCCATGATCTCTCCTCAGGTCCATAGCCCTCCTAGTCTACCAGATATTGGAGCTGACCACCTCGACGCCTTGAGTCCAGCAACGTGTTCACTTTGTAAGCCGGTGCCCCATCAATATCCAGCGGTGGCGGCGACTCACAGTTCACAGCGTTGGGGGGTTGGTATCCCAAGACACACTGAAAAGGGGTCATTCCAGTGGAAGAGTGAGTCAAGGAGTTCTGCGCATATTCAGCCCATGGAAGAAATTCTGCCCACCGGTTCTGTTCACTGTGACAGTAAGTCCTGAGATACCGTCCGAGTTTTTGGTTCAATCGTTCAACTTGACCATTAGATTGGGGATGATATCCCGACGTGAGGCTAACATTGATGTCAAGTTGCTTGCAGAAACTCTCCAAACCTGAGAGGTAAATTGGGTACCTCTGTCAGAAACAATATCCTCTGGCAGACCATAGATTCTAAAGATGTTTTGGAATAAAGATTGAGCCGTCTGCATTGCTGTGGGAAGACATTTAAGGGGAATCAAACGGCAGGCTTTAGAGAAGCGATCTATGATGACCAGTAAGAGGGTGAAACCGTTGGAGAGTGCTAAGTCTGTGATAAAGTCTATGGATAAGTGAGACCAAGGGCGCTGAGGAATGGGTAATGGTTGGAGAAGGCCAAAAGGCAGTTCCTTGGGGGTTTTGGATTGAGCACAAGTTTGACAGGACTTGACATAGGTTACTACATCTTTTGACATTGATGGCCACCAGAAGGAATTCTGTAATAGTTGGAGAGTACGCGAGATTCCCGGATGTCCTGAGCTCAGGGAGGTGTGAACCCATTGCATGACTCTGAGACGTAGTCCTTAAAGGCACAAATAGTTTGTTCATGGGGAAGTTTTCTGGTGGTGGTTCTTGTTGATGGGCTCGTTGGATCTCTTCCATAATATCCCAGGTTACTGCAGCAATTATGACAGATGACGCAAGGATAGGTTCAGGTGTGACATCGTTAGTTGAAGAGTCGTGACGTCTGGCTAGAGCATCAGCCTTACTGTTCTTGCTGCCAGGTCTGTAGGTAACAGTAAACTGGAAACGAGTTGAGAACAGAGACCAACGAGCTTGACGTGGGTTCAAGCGTTTCGCACTCTTGATGTATCCAGGTTTTTGTGGTCTGTGATGACTTGAAATGGATGGACTCAAGCCAATGCCTCCACTCTTCAATTGCTGCTTTCATGGATAAGAGATCTTTATTACCTACATCATAGTTGCGTTCAGCAGATGTTAGTTTCCTCGAAAAGAAGGCACATGGGTAGAGTTTGCCTGGTTGACCATGACGCTGGGAAAGAACGGCTCCTATTCCACAGTCGGAAGCATCTACTTCGATCACAAAGGGAAGATCAGGATTAGGATGCTTGAGAATCGGGGCTGTAGTGAAACTAATCTTGAGTTTGATGAAAGTTTGCGTAGATACTTCGGTTCACTTGAGTTTGGATGGTTTGCCTTTTAATAGTGATGTTAAGGGGGCCGCATTTAGGCTATAGTTACGAATTAAACGCCTGTAGAAGTTTGCAAAGCCAAGAAAGCCAGTTCTTTGACTGTAGTGGGTTGCGGCCATTCTGTGACTGCTCTGACCTTGCACTCATCCATCTTGACGCCTAGATGACTGATGTTGTACCCAAGAAAGGATGTCTGCTTGACATGAAACTCACATTTCTCTGCTTTGATATGCAAGTGGTTATTCAACAGGCGGAAGAGCACAGTCTTGACATGCTGGATGTGTTCAGATTCAGACGTAGAGTAAATTAAAATGTCATCAATGTATGCCACTACACACTGATTCAGAAGATCTCAGAAGATTTCATTGATGAAGGACTGGAAGACTGCAGGGGCATTTGCAAGTCCATACGGCATGACCAAGTACTCATAGTGGCCCCTAGTGGTAAGAAAGGCAGTCTTCCACTCATCTCCTTCACGAATCCGGATCAGGTTGTAAGCACATCTGAGGTCGAGTTTAGTATAGATCCTGGCCTCACGTAGTTGCTCTAATGCTGAAGGGACCAGTGGAAGAGGGTAGCGAAACTTGATGGTCACATTGTTCAAACCTCTGTAGTCTATACATGACCGTAAGCCTCCATCTTTCTTTTCTACAAAGAAAAACCCTGCAGCAGCTGGTGAAGTGGAGGGACGAATAAATCCAGAATCTAGAGCTTCTTCTATGTACTCTTCCATGGCTTGGGTTTCGTTTTGGGGCAGGGGGTAGACTTTGCTTTTGGGTGGCATGGCATTGGGTTACAACTCGACAGCGCAGTCCCATGGTCGTTGTGGTGGTAGCTTTGTGGCCTTGATTTTACTAAAAGCCTCACTAAATTCTTCATAACAGACAGGAATCGTAGAAGTTAGATTAGTGTTCAGGCTTTCAATGCTGGTTGTCATACAGTGCTTGATGGTGGCTGAATGCATGCAATGGGTTTGGCAGAAATCCGACCACTGGGTTAACTCACCATGGTACCAGGAAAGGACTGGGTCGTGAACAGATAGCCAGGGGTGGCCCAGGATAATGTCATGCCTGGGAGAGTCAATGATATAGAAGGAGATAGCCTCTTGATGGAAGAGTCCAATATGGAGCTGCAATGGTGTTGTTTGTTGGTTGATGCCCTCTCCTATGAGTGTGTTGTTCTTCCCGAACAGGAAGAGTTAATGATTTAGTCGGTAGAAAAGAGAATTGTTCCACACTCACCCGGGTGGTAATCTTGGTGTTCCTCCGAGCTTTGTGTGGGCAGGTTACACTATGATGTCCTGTTTCACCACAGTAGAAGCACAGGTTGAGTTGACGTCGTCGAGCTCTCTCTTCTTCAGTGAGGCTTGAGTAACCCAGTTGCATGGCCTCCTGGTTAGGCATGGGAGCGGGTGGAGAATGATGGCCGGGCTGGTATGTGATTGGAGCGCGAGCATGTGGTGGTGGAAAAGTTCTCTTATTGGGAGCATTCCTCATGAGATTATCAATCTTAATGGCGAGAGTCACATTCAGTAAAAGGTACAATCCTCTCTTTTGCAAGCCAGTTCAGCCTGTAAATCAAGGTTCACGCTTTGTTTGAATAGAGCTTTTAAAGGGCTGTCATTCCAGCCACCTTGAGCGGCAAGTGTTCTGAACTCGATAGCATAATCTGCAACAGTGCGGGTGCCTAGAGACATGTGAAGCAATTGTGTTGATATATCCTGGCCCCCCGCAGGATATTCAAACAGTTCTCTTAATTGTTGGATGAAATACTCATAGGAGGTACGACACAAAAGATCTGTCTCCCAGACCGCTGTAGCCCAATTAATTGCTTTACCAGTAAGCAGTGAAATCAAAAAGGCACATTTCTTGTCATCGGAGGTGAACTGTTCTTCCTGGTTAGCAAAATAAATCCCCATCTGATAAATAAAGCCCCGACACTGCTCAGCTGAACCATCGAATTTATCAGGCATAGCGAGTCTTACCGTCTGTGGTATAGGGGAAGGGAGCGAGTGGATGTACTGGGTCGGATGCTCATTTGCAGATTGAACCTTGTTGAGCTGTTCTTGGTAACTCTTGAGCAGTTCACCTTGATAGGCAAAAGCGGGATGAAGCTGGGACACTTTTGCTGGATCCAATGAAGGCGAAGTATTCTGTAATGATGTTGTGGCGGAAGCCGTTTAGGAATCCATTTGCAGACGTTTAGTACACACCAATCTTAGACGTAAGGCGGAGATCGTAAACGTGGTCACAGGCAAGAAGGTCAAAACACAAGTAATCAGTCCGAACAGCAAACAACCAAAGAGTAATCCAAAAGGCAAAGATCGAGAAACAGGCGAGAAGTCATACACATGGTCAATCAGAGAAAATGCAAACACACGCTCGGTAAGGCAGTAGAACTGGCAATTTTTCGCAACCTCTGTTTGGCCTGGGCCATGCTTAAATGGCTGCCAAACAGGAAGTGGGTGCAGAGGGGCGGAGGAAGTGGTACCAGTCAATATTCAGGTGAGGGCTCCCTCTGCTGGCGTGGTGCTACAGATTCCTGTCATGTTTTACTTTCAAATGTCTGCAAAAAAAGTACACCAAACATTATACATTCTGAAAGAATTTTCTTTTTTATTGTAATTTTATGACTTTATTCCCACAATATTTGAACTTTATTCCCAAATTAAGTTTTCCACAACATAATAATCAAAAAAATACAACTCTTTATTGTTTTGTTTGTTTCTTAATATTGCGCCATTTAAAAAATAAAAATGAACTCTGTTAGTAAAATGACATTGTTTTTACTCATATTACAAGTTTATTCTCTCAAAATTGTGACTTTTTTTATTTTTTATTTTTCTAATAATTATGACTTTATTGCCGTCATATCCCACATATTTCCACAACCAAATTTTTAAAAAAGACAACTTTTTTTGGTTAGTTTACAATTTTTTTTCCTAATATTTTGACTTTATTTTTTAATTACAGCTTTTTTTCAATAATTGGTTTTTCCCTGAAGTTTTTTGTTAAATTGTATTAAACAAAAATGAAAAGAAAATAACACAAAATGACACAAACATTAAACATTATAAAACAATTATATTTTTATTTGTAATATTATGATTTGATTCCCACAATATTAGAACTTTCTTCCCAAAAAATTTTTTCCACTACATAATAATCCAAAAATTACAACTCTATATTGTTTAGTTTGTTTCTTAACATTGTGACATTTAAAAAATAAAAACCAATCATTTTAGTAAAATTACATTGTTTTACTCATGGTATTACAAGTTTATTCTCTTAAAATTGTGACTTTTTTCTCTTAATATTTTGACTTTTTACTCATAAAAGTACATAATTTTTAAAAAATGTCTGCTTTTTTAGTTTTTCAATTAATTTCATTTTTTCTCATAAATATGACTTAATTCCTGTCATATCCAACATATTTCCACAACCAAATTTTTTAAAAATGACAACTTTTTTTGGTTAGTTCAAAACTTTTTTCTCGTAATATTTTAACTTTATTTTTTAATTACTGCTAATTTTTCGATTTTTGCTGTTTCCTTCAAGTTTTGTGTTAAATTTGTATGTTTAGGTTGTGCAAATAAAAAGAAAATGAAATCAAAGCGAACCCTGTTAGTAAAATGACATTGTTTTTACTCATAATATTACAAGTTTATTTTCCTAAAATTGTGACTTTTTTTCTCTTGGTATTTTACCGGGGTGAATTTAGTTGAATGTTGGATATTCGTCCCCGTCAATGTGAACTTCCCATTGGTAGTTGGATATTTGGCTCCGAGTGAAGTGTGGATGTTTTTTTTCATCAAAGGCGAACAGCTAATGCAGTAATTCCACATTTGATGCAATATTACTTTTGTTTGGTTAAATCAGCCTACGTAGGCGTACAAGCAAATACAAGTACAAGGTAAATACAAGTCATCAACAAAGGTGAAGAATCAGGGGAGTGTGATTGAGCTCCATCTTTATAATGCTTTGCAATGCAAGTCTGAAAGCCGTAAAAATCCCTCCACAAATGAAAGCCAGCCCCCGATCAGGTCCATAAGGGCTCAGGCCAAGCATTGTTTATACGTCATACCAGCTTTAAAGAGATAAACAATCTTTGTGTTCAACACCGGTCGACTTGCCTGCTTTCACTAGGTAATTGCAGTAGGTAATAAGTTTGATTATAATATCGCCCCCTAGTTTGCTTTTTAAACGTTTCAATAAATGTATCAAAAAGGACACGTCTATATAAAGTAAAGACAATCAAGAACAAAATACAAATTTACATTATTATCTACCATGAATAGTCTGAATCAACATTGAATCAGGAAGGATTTTGCCGGGGGTTGTGAAATCCTACTTTAAAAAATAGTTTGGTATAGTTACAAGTTCCTTCTCCTGGAAAGTAATGGCTGTTGAGTGTTTTCACAAGTCATACTGCTGTTGTCGAATGATTAAACAGCTCAATATTTAACCATCTAACCTCAGGGCTGTCCAACTGTCCTTTGATCATTATAATTTCAAAAATAATCATCAAAAACCTACACATATACATATGTTTTACATACATTTACATTCAAAGCAAACAAAAATGGAAAAAGAAAAAAGTGTGCGTGGTAGGACAAATATTGGGCTATTAATATAAAGTAGGTCACATGACCCGGAAGCTATTACAAACGGAATGCGTAGAATATACCTGTATATATTTTTTATGTTAAAAATTCATATAAAATGTATTTATTTATTTACGTTTTAAAGAGGAATAGCACATTGAGATGCAGCATCTTGTTTTCAAGGCGGTCCTCCAGTTGAACAATTTATAGCAGCGCCATAATAAACATAATATACAACATTATGTAAAAAAAAAAGGAAAAACAAAAATCCAAACTCACACACACTGATACACACACACACGCACACACACCAGCTCTCAAAGCCCCACCCCAAACAAGAATCAATTGCAGTATGGAAAATCAAAAACAAAGACAGATATTTGTTAAATGACACAGGAGAGCATTAAGAAAAGAGGATAAAGATCTTAGAGTCGCGGGGAGGATATTCCAGTCGTAAGGGGCCCTAAACTGAAACGCAAATTTACCAAGCTCTTTTTTGACTCTGGAAACGGTAAAGAATAAATTATCTGTGTGGCACAAATTATAGGGAGTACTGTAAGGTACAAGATGATGTTTAAGATATGGAGGATAATCCAAATGAGTACATTTAAAAATAAACTAAAGCCGGTGATATTTCCTTCTGTCGAAAGGTTTGAGCCACGACAGATGTTTATACATCACACAGCGGTGTGTTCCGTAAGCCCAGCGTGGAACGACCCGGCAGAGACTATCGTAAACAACATCAAGTGGGTGACGACAAGAAGCTGTGGAGTTTTGATGGATAATATCTGCATCATCTAAAATGGGAAGTAGCAATTGAGAGCCAATTTTCTTTCTAACCTGGAGATTAAAACTATCAATTGATTGGTATAATATTTTTAAACAGTAATTTAGTTTCTTTGTAATGGAAGTGACATGGGTTTTAAATGACAAGTCAGAATCAAGGCAAACGGCCCGATATTTAAATGTCTCAACAGACTCAAGGGGGATTTATCTAAAAATGTAAATTCCATTTTGGTGTTAGAGCTAGACTCACCTTTTTTTTGAAATAATACTGAATATGATTTAGTTTTATTAATGAGAAGCGTATTGGATAATAACTACCGCTGCACTGAGTCAAAGTCTTTTTGCAAAGAATTAGTGATGTCCGTGACATTTCCATTGGAACAATGTATAACAGTATCATCTGCATACAGGTGAATATTACAATAAGTGCAAGAAAGTGGCAGATCATTAATAAAAACAGAAAATAATAGTGGTCCTAAAGAATAACCTTGAGGAATGCCTCTGTCTATCCCTATAAAATTAGATTGAGTGCCCCTATAAGACACACACTGGCGGCGACAATGAAAATAAGAATTAAACCAACGAAGAGCAAGTTTACTGAGACCAACAGATTACAGTTTATCTAGAAGCAGATACTGGTCAACCAGGTCAAAGGCTTTAGTTAAGTCAATGAAAGTAGCACCAGTACATCTATTATTATCCCAATTGAAGAAGATATCATTAGTGAATTTTAAAAGTATTTTAGTGGTAGAAAAAGATTTCCTGAATCCTGAATGGCATTGAGATAACAGATATAATGTGCAAGAATGTCAGATAGTTGATTAAAAATAATTTTCTCAAAACATTTAACAACACAATTAGTAATTGAAATGGGCCTGTAGTCATTCATATTTTGAGTGTCACCTCCTTTGTGTAAAGGAATCACTTTGGTGAATTTCCAGGCCAGAGGTACTGTACATGTGCTTAAGGACATGGAAGGAAAAGTTCCGCTAAGGGAGGTGAAAGAACATGTGAAGCATGTTTACCCAAAACGCTCAAGAACCCTGAATGAAAAAAAGTCCATGCCAGGTCTATGGATGGAATAAGCCCTAGTCTTTGACAGTTTATCTGCTGCAAGTCTTGGTTAAACAGATCATCATTAAAAAATGTTGTATCTCTCAACCTAATGAGTTCAGGGGGGAGCCGAGGTGTAAAAATGTTCCAGATGCGGTAGACAATAGAGTGGTCCCTGAAACAGTCTGGAAAAACACCTGATTCACTTATTCTGTTAGGGTGGAAGACTAGAATCCAGCCGAGAAGAGATTGCGTGTTTTGAGTAACTCGGGTAGGTTCTTTAATGAGTCGAGTCAAATTAGCACTATTGAGCATATCACGTTCAGTTAAAGAGGAAGGATCTTTCCAGTTCAAATTGAAGTTCCCAAAAGAATACATTCTTCAGGACTTCCTAGTTAAGAAAGAGTAGAAAACATGTTTTTTACACATTCAGCTTTAGGGGCTGTGGGAGGTGTATAAATATTTCCAATATTTAACTGTTTATTTTCATGAAAAAGTGATCTTGACAAACAAGCCCTCACAAAGTAAAGGTGTCACATTTGGAATAAATACTTGGTTCATAATTACTGCTCCATGGCTCAATGCTTGCACCTGTAATATCCAACAAAGGCTTGAATTATACCCAAGGGCAGACAGAGATTTGTGGCGCTCACAAAGGCACAGCTACCTGGTTTGGTTTAGTTTGGTTGAATTAGTTTGGAACATGCATACATTGTACAAAGAATTATTCATGTTACATTCCTCACTTCTACATGTCCGAAAAGGAGTAGGAAGAAGCAAAGCTTATTTAATCCTACCCTCTTCTCACATGATTTGCTAATACATACTCATACATACCGTGTATATACATGCATAAATACACACATACATTCATATGTATACACACATAGATACAAATATATATATTACATACATACACATACATGCATAGATCTTTTTTTCCTCCTTTTTCCTTCCCTCTTCCCTTGTTGATTTCCGGATCATCATCTTGCTGTCTTGGTGTTGTACTGTGAGTGTGATTAAATGTAAGTAATTGAGTTCCTGATTTTAATACTTTGTTGAACGTGCCCTTTCAACGTTAATATCAATGTTCGTATTATTGAATGTAATCTTACTGGTTTTATCTTTTGTATCCTCTTTTATCCTTATTGTCATGATTATATGATGTTTAGTATGCATCCAGATGGTTGATATCTTTGACAACCAGCACTCCTGCTTCTCCTGGACCTCCATGTAGCTTTATGTATATTTTTCCGTTGGTGCTCCAAGTACTTTGTATCTTTCCCTGCTTCCTCAAGTCTCGTGCTTTTTTGGCAATGTCAGCGTTGCGTTTTGTCAGATGCTCATTTAAGTCGACGTTTGTGCCTTTCAAGTTCTTCCTCTGTTTCAGCAGTGCGGTTTTGAATACCCTGTTGGTGAACTTGATGATGAAGGTGTGGTGTTGTTTCTGCCATACAGTGGGATGCAAGTATCAATGGTGTTGATATCGATATCCACCTCCTTTGATTATGGGAATCTGACAATCTGTTGCTTTGCTGAAGGAACATTCATTCCATCTGGTTCTCCTCTGTTCTGAGCTTCCCTATCTTCTAACCCGGGTGTAATTTTGAGCCCTGTGAGGATCACATCATTCATTCGTGAATTCTGATCCATCTCATCCATTATAGTTTTCATTTGCTATGTGATGTTATCCTTTGCTTCTTTCTCTTAGACCAAAGCGGTGCGCCTGGCGACATTATCCTCCAATAGTGTCCTGATATCATCCTATAGAGCATTGATGTCAATGCATAATGCATTATTTTCTTTGGATTTTTAACCTTCTTGAGGGCAGTACGCAAGGCAGCATTATCTTCCAATAATGTCTTGATATCATCCTGCAGAACTCTATTTTGTTCCATATGGTTTTTAACTTCCTTGAGAGCAGCGCGCAAGGCAGCATTTTCTTTCAATAGTGGCTTTATATTATCCTGCAATGCCTTGACATCAGTGCGTAGTGCTTTATTTAACTTCCATAGGGTTTTTAACCTCTTTAAGAGCAGCACACAACGCAACATTTTTGTCTTGCAACTTCTCAATTTCTTCTTTTAGAGCTTTAGTTTCTTTGCTCAGTAGTGCTCTATTTTCCTCCATAAGGTTTATGACATCACCATGGACCCCTAGGATCTTTTCCATGAGACTGTCATTCTGCGATTGTACATGTTTGCAGACCCCCCCCCCCCCTGTATCTCCTGCAACTCCATCTTCATTTGTCTTAACTTCTTAAAGTCTTGCATCCAGGAGGTCTCCCAGAAATTTTCCTCCACCACATTTTGTTTTTCTTCTTGTTTTTCTGATGTACTCGACTAATGGCTGTAGTCGTCCTCCCCGTCCACATTTGGCAACAAGACTGACGCTTGTGATTTTGAGTCCATGTATCCAGGGCCAGCATCCTTTACAATTGTAACAGAGCCAAGCTTTCTTTGATTGTTTCTTTTGTTTGCCATTGTTGCTAGGCAACTGCTTTAAACTTCAGTAATTAGCCGGTTAGCTTAACTTCCTAGCAACTTTCAGCACATGTAACTCGTTTATTTCAAGGAATCTGTACCTCTCGCTAATCCAAGTTAAGGTTGAGGTAATCAGCAACCAGTTGCGATCTTGTGTTCATGAAATGTATTCAGAAAAGCACGAAAATAGTTTATAATATCCTCAGCAGAGCTCTTACCTTGTACATCCTCTCCAGTCAACAAAGGAAAAAAAAAATCTTGTTCAAAATCCAATAAAATATTAAAAAGGGCGTGCAAAAATAATTTTGGGGTAGGACTAATCATTTAACATTGTTATAGATCAAATTGTACTGCATTTTACATTTTATGAGATTTTTTACAAAAGTTCTTCACCAAAAATAGTAATTTATTGACGGTCCCTAGAGACACAGCCAGCGATCAGAGCGGAATTTGCCGTGCAAGATCGCCGGACTATGAGAGAGGAGTCCGGGTAGTATGAGGGAGGACGACCGCTGTAGCTACAGAGCCGAATATCCAACTAGCAATGGGAAGTTCAAATTAACGGGGATGAATATCCAACGTCCAACTAAATTCACCCCAGTAAAATACCAAGAGAAAATAGTCACAATTTTAGGAGAATAAACTTGTAATATTATGAGTAAAAACAATGTCATTTTACGAACTAAATTTTATTTTTTATTTTTTATATCCAACGTCCAACATCAAACTAACTTTACCAGGGTTCATATTCTGACTTTCTACTCAGAAAATTACAGATGTTTTTACATTTCTGCTGTTTTTTTTATTTTTCCAATTTTTTTAAATTTTTCTCATGAATATGACTTCATTACTGTCATATCCAAAATATTTCCACAACCAAATTTTCCACAAATGACAACTTGTTTTGGTTTGTTTACAACTTTTTTCTCCGAATATTTTCACTTTATTTTTTAATTATTGCTCATTTTTCAATTTGTGCTATTTCCTTTGAGTTTTTTGTTATGACACAAACATTAAACATTATAAAACAATCATATTTTCAATTGTAATATTATGACTTTCTTTTATTTTAGTATATCAAGAATCCAAGATGGCCAGTTCAAAGTGATTCCTTTCGGAAGCAAAATATTCAAAAGCCAGGGTTTCTGATTCTTTTGCTCTTGCTGATATCAGCAAATGTGCAGCCAAAGCCAATTGTTTACAGAGAGTTGTAAAACTCCAGTGTCTTGTGCCTACGGCTTTCTTTAACACTCTTCTGAAAGACCTGCAAAAGCAATCGTTGCCTTGCCACTGTTTTTAAATGTGTTTTAACATTTTATTTTCTTTGTTTTATATGATTTTATTTTATGGATTGTTGTGTGGGCCTCTTGGCCAGGACTCCCTCGAAAACAGGTCTTCCTTTTTCAAAGGGATTTTTCTGGTTAAATAAAGGAAATAAAATCCACAATATTTTAACTTTATTCCCAAATAAATTTTTCCCCAAGCTAAGAAGAAGCCGCACGGGAACTCCCCCCCGCAGACCCACCACCTGCAGGGGCAAGCATAAGGGTCCGGTGCTGTGTGATTTGGGCAGTGGTCGAGGGCGGGTGTCCGGGCGACCTGGGCTTCGGCAACCAAATCTGGTTCTTGGGACATGGAATGTCACTTCTCTGGTGGGGAAGGAGCCCGAGCTTGTGGAAGAGGCGGAGAGATTCCGACTAGATATAGTCGGACTCACCTCAACCCACAGTTTAGGCTCTGGAACCAAACTCCTTGAGAGGGGCTGGACCTTGTTCTTCTCTGGAGTTGCCGCTGGGGAGAGGCGGCGAGCTGGTGTGGGCTTATTGTTAGCCCCCCGGCTTGGTGCCTCTGTGTTGGAGTCATCCCCAGTAAACGAGAGGGTTACTTCCCTACGCCTTAGGGCTGGGGAAAGGGTCCTGACTGTGGTTTGTGCCTATGCGCCGAACGGCAGTTCAGAGTACCCAGCCTTCTTGGAGTCTATCAGAGGGGTGCTGGAGAGCACCCCAGCTGGTGACTCCATAGTTCTACTGGGAGACTTCAACGCCCATGTGGGCAATGACAGTGTGACTTGGAGGGGCGTGGTTGGGAGGAACGGCCTCCCTGACCTGAACCCGTGCGGTGTGTTGTTGCTGGACTTCTGTGCGAATTACAGTTTGTCCATAACGAACACCATGTTCGAACATAAGGATGTCCATAAGTGCACTTGGCACCAGGACACCCTAGGTCGCAGGTCTATGATCGACTTTGTGGTCGTATCATCAGACCTGCGTCCGTATGTTCTGGACACGCGGGTGAAGAGAGGGGCTGAGCTGTCAACTGACCACCACCTGGTGATGAGTTGGATTAGATGGCGGGGAAGGATGCCGGACAGACCTGGCAGACCCAAACGCGTAGTGAGGGTGTGCTGGGAACGTCTGGCAGAATCTCCCGTTCGTCGAGTCTTCAACTCTCATCTCCGGCAGAGCTTCGCCTGCATTTCGAGGGAGGACCGGGATATTGAGTCCGAATGGGCCGTATTCCGTGCCTCTATTGCTGAGGCAGCCAGTTGTGGTTGCGGCCGCAAGGTGGTCGGTGCCAGTCGTGGTGGCAAGCCCCGAACCCGATGGTGGACACCGGGGGTTAGGGCTGCCGTCAAGCTGAAAAAGGAGTCCTATCGAGCATGGATGGCTTGCGGGACTCCCGAAGCAGCTGACAGGTACCGGCAGGCCAAGCGGCACGCGGCTTCGGCGGTGGTCGAGGCAAAAACTCGGGTGTGGGAGGAGTTCGGTGAGGCTATGGAGCACGACTTTCGGTCGGCCTCGAAGAGGTTCTGGCAAACCGTCCGACACCTCAGAAAGGGGAAGCAGCCCCCAGTTCACACTGTTTACAGTGCGGACGGGGGCTTGCTGACCACGACTGTGGATATAGTTGGTCGGTGGAAGGAATACTTCGAGGCCCTTCTCAATCCCACTGACATGCCTTCCATAGAGGAAGCAGAGTCTGAGGATACGTACGTGGACAGTTCTATCACCGTGGCTGAGGTAATTGGGGTAGTCAAATCACTCCCCAGTGGCAAGGCTCCGGGGGTAGACGAGTTCCGCTCAGAATTTCTCAAGGCTCTGGATGTTGGAGGACTGTGTTGGTTGACACGCCTCTACAACATTGCATGGAAGTCAGGAACAGTACCTCTGGACTGGCAGACCGGGGTGGTGGTCCCCATTTTTAAAAAGGGTGACCGGAGGGTGTGTTCCAACTATAGGGGGATCACACTCCTCAGCCTTCCTGGGAAAGTCTACTCCAGGGTGCTGGAGAGAAGGGTACGACCGTTAGTCGAACCTCGGTTAGAGGAGCTGCAATGTGGTTTTCGTCCCGGTCGCGGAACACTGGACCAGCTCTACACCCTTGCAAGGGTACTCGAGGGTATGTGGGAGTTTGCCCAACCAGTCTACATGTGCTTTGTAGACCTGGAAAAGGCATTCGACCGTGTCCCTCGTGGTGTCCTGTGGGGGGTGCTCCGGGAGTACGGGATTGATGGTCCGCTTCTACGTGCCATTCGGTCCTTGTACAATCGAAGCAGGAGCCTGGTTCGCATTGCCAGCAGTAAGTCGAGCTTGTTTCCGGTGAACGTTGGCCTCCGCCAAGGCTGCCCTTTGTCACCGATTCTGTTCATAATCTTCATGGACAGAATTTCTAGGCGCAGTCAAGGTGTTGAGGGAGTCCAGCTTGGTGACCTTAGGATCTCGTCTCTGCTATTTGCAGACGATGTGGTCCTTATGGCCTCATCAGGCTGTGACCTTCAGCGTTTACTGGAGCGGTTTGCAGCTGAGTGTGAAGCTTCTGGGATGAGACTCAGCACCTCCAAATCCGAGGCCATGGTTCTCAGTCGGAAACGGGTGGACTGTACCCTCCGGGTTGGGAGTGAGGTCTTGCCTCAGGTGGAGGAGTTCAAGTATCTCGGGTTCTTGTTCACGAGTGAGGGAAGGTTGGAGCGTGAGATCGACAGACGGATCGGTGCAGCATCTGCAGTAATGCGGTCGCTGTACCGGACCGTCGTGGTGAAGAGAGAGCTGAGCCGGAAGGCAAAGCTCTCTGTTTACCGATCGATCTACGTTCCCACCCTCACCTATGGTCATGAGTTATGGGTCATGACCGAAAGAATGAGATCGCGGATACAAGCGGCGGAAATGAGTTTCCTTCGTAGGGTGGCTGGACTCACCCTAAGAGATAGGGTGAGGAGCTCGGCCATCCGGGAGGAGCTCAGAGTAGAGCCGCTGCTCCTTCACATCGAGAGGAGCCAGTTGAGGTGGCTCGGGCATCTAGTCCGGATGCCTCCCGGGCGCCTCCCTGGTGAGGTGTTTCGGGCATGCCCAGTCGGGAGAAGGCCCCCGGGAAGACCTAGGACACGCTGGAGGGACTATGTCTCACAGCTGGCCTGGGAACGCCTTGGTGTCCTCCCGATGGATCTGGAAGAGGTCGCTGGGGACCGGGAAGTCTGGACTTCCCTACTGAAGCTGCTGCCCCCGCGACCCGGACCCGGATAAGCGGTGGAAAATGGATGGATGGATGGATGGATTCTCATAATTGTGACTTTATTCCTGTAATATTTTGACTTCATTTTCCTAATAAAATTATAACCCTTTCCACAAGCCAATTTTACTTTTTTGGGTTAAATTACATTTTTTTTCTCTTAATATTTTTGACTTTATTTTTTGTAAAAATGACTGCTCATTTTTTAATGTTTGCTGTTTTGCTAAAGTTTTTGGTTAAATTGCATTTGTAGATTGTGCTGTGGGCAAAAAGGTCACTCAGACGACACTTGGGACACCCCTGTGGTAAAGTAAGATATGTTACATATATCTAATAAGTATATAAGTAAATATTATGGTGTTTAGAAACGTCTGAGAGCCGTATGTGGTCATCCAAAGGGCCACATCTGGCTCCCGGGCCATAGCTTTCCTACCCCTGATCTAGTGAAGAAGCCTTTTGGATTCAAAATGAATTGTCTTCAACAAAGAAGAAAAATCCAGTGTCCTCAATTGAAGCCATGCAGAAAGGATAAAACTGCTTTTACCAGAGATGGGAGTCGCAATTTTTAGGACTTGTGACTTGCCTTGATATAGGAATTAGTTCATAACTTAAAACCTTCCTTACACACGGGTGTTGAGTTAACTTGTAAAAAAATACTTTTTACTTGATTACTTTACTGTGCAGTTGTTTATCAACTCAGATTGTCTTATGTAAACTATACTTTTTAAACCTATGATACTGTAGATATTAAAAACACTGTACACACTTTTTGATCGGGTGTCGGGGGTCGGGGTTTATTTTGTAGGAAAAAAGCTTTAAAGCAAATCGGATGACTATTCTCACAAAAAATTACAATTGTTTAAATAAAAATAAATTAAAATTAAAAGGTACTAAAGCCACAGAACCTAATGACCTTAACAAATTCACTTGACAATATCACAATATAATAACAATAATAATGTGCACAACAATCATCACTTTAAAAAATAAATAAATAAACTTTAAAATAAATAAGACTTTTGTGCCAGAAAAACTGGCAGAAACACATGATAAATATTCCCAAATAAATAAAACAATTTAAATGAAAAAATATGCTTGTGCACTGTGGCTCTATTTATAGGACTCTCTTTAAGGCATGTTGGCATTCAAAAAAACAAGCTCTCGGACCTTGGATGGGCTTCTTCTCTCTGAGATGATTTGCCCAGTTTTAGAAAAAATTCTTCCAGTTGGCACAGATGTGGCCACAATGCAAAGTCTTGCCTTCATGACCACAGCACACAGGTGAGCATCTCCTCCACCAGGAAAGAGGATCTGATGTGGGTAAGAGATGTGTGTAAGAGAGGGTCTGCAAGATAGGCCCGGATCTCCATCATGGCCTCTGATATATTAGAAGTGGTAGCAGAAGGCATCACGCTTGCTACCCTCTCGTCAAAATATTCCCAAAACATTGCACCTGCACTGGCAGTCACGCTAGGATCAGACGTGTTCTCCTCCTCCATCTGAGCTGTGTTTATTGCTGCTGCAGCTGCTGTAACCCTTTTCACAGTGTCTTCTGGTGCCTGGTGACTGACAAGAGCCTGCTTTTTGAACCTTGGGTCAAGGCAAGTTGCATCAGCACGCTTCTCAATATGTTCCACCTTGCCAAACCTGGTCATTTCTGACATCAGGGAATCCACCAGCTTTTTAACAGGGTCAAAGCTTTGAGATCGGGCAACAATTCTCTGGAGACCTCTTGAGACCTCAGTCCAGGAGATAGGAGCTCATCTGAAAGTCCTCAATGAAATGACACGTCACAGTCATGTAACTTGTTGTAGTCAAAGAGGTCCAGCAGTCTGGTGTGACACAAAGAGCAGAGACACTCTTGATTTTGTCCATTACATCAGCTTTTAACTTGTCATAAAGCCTAGGCATTGCAGTTTTCGATAGAGTTCTTCTGCTAGGTAGACTGTATGACGGGTTGGGAAGTCGTGAATATTCCTTAAAGCCTTTATCCTCCTCTATGGAAAATGGCAAAAAGTCACAAGCAATCATGGTCACCAGTGCCTCGTCAAGTGTGCTTTGTCTTAATGAATCCATCGGTCTAGTAACAAAGCTGCTCATCGAAGTTTGTCGTTGTGGCCTCCTTGGCCCAACTGCTCCGTGGATGAGGTTTGGTGCTGCTGGTGAACTGGAGGCTGCAGATGTGGTCATCAAAGGTCCAGCAGAAGAAGTGCTGGTAGAAACAGCTCCGGCTGCTGCAGGGCTATCATCCACAGTCTCTGTTCTAACTTGTGCTAACAGCACAGTTGGATGTGATGATTTAAGGTGTCTTCTGAAATTAGACAAGCTTCCTCCTTTAGTTGAAATCCTTTTTTTGCATATGTTGCATTTTGATTCTGTGGCTGAATTTTCTGCTCATTCTCCTGATGTGTTAAAATCTGTCTGAAGCTCTTTATTACTCTCAACTAGTGCAAAACAAAGGGGGATGGGTGTGGAATTGTCATCGTTACCTTGGTGACAGTCTTGAGTGACTTTGCCCTTCAGCTGAACCATTGGATAAACCTTTGTGTGACCAAGCACATCATGGTTCTAAGTAAATGACTTCAGCTCTCCACTTTTATTTCAAAATGGGGTTGCAACTTGAAGTTAGAGTTATCATTAAGTTAGTATTTTCAACTAACATTAATCATTCAAATTTTAAAATGGTGTTTGCTTTTACTTTGTCAACGTTCTGTTTGACCAATCTTCTTATACAAATATATCAAGTCTGAGTAGGAAAAACAATTATTATACCATAAAAATGAACACTACTTTAGAATAATGTATGATTATTACATATAAGTCAATTATTAAATATAAGTAAATTGTAGGCTTTGATTGTTTTATTAGGCTATGGTTGTTTATTGATGGACAAAGACAAAAAAATAACAAAGTGGGCAACTTATTATTTCATTTATATCAGTTTTTTAATATAAAAAAAACACCACTGATTCACAACATTAACAAAATTACAATGTCACAAATGAGGAAAATGCGTTTTACACATCATTTGATAGTTTTATGAATATTTTTAAATATGATTGTACATATAACAAATAGAATTTTACTTTAGTATTTGGCTGCGGTACTGAACCACTCAAACCCGAAGACTCGTGAGAAGAACTAATCAATTCTCTTTCCGGTTCATGCAGCATAGGTTAGGCTTATGGGGCTGTCACGTGATGAACGAACGACTCGAAAAGGGACAGAGAGGGGAGGTGAGTGATTTGTAGACAAAATACCCGGGTAAACAATAAATTAATCTTTTCAGTTTCTTATAGCTTTATAATTTTGTCTTGTTTGTAGTGTGATTAACGTTTGTGTAGCAGTACATGTGATAGGTGACACATGTGACACATACAGATGTGATAGGGAAGAAACATGTTGCATTTGAATCATATTTTGCTAAAAAGAACGAAATGACTCAAAAAAAGATTGAACGGGACTCAAAGATCTGAGTCGGTAAAATGATCCGAACTTCCCATCACTACAGTCCAGCCTCTTCAAATCAGTTGGAGGAAAAAAAGCATAATTTAGCCTTTGGGCTAGGTCAAGGGTCACACAAGACCCCTGTGTTTATAGCTGTCTCAGCGAATGCCTGTTAAATAAAGCATTAAAATCATCACGATTTCAAAAATTAAGACGTAAATTGACGATCAAATTGTATATTTACGAGAAAATATTGTCTTATTGCGAGAGTACAAACGTAACTTTACGGGAATAAAACTCGCGACTTCATTTTATAGGCATTGCCTGAGACCGCTATGAACCAGAGCCGTATGTGGAAGGGCGGGGTACTAGAGGGTAGCGGTGAGTTGATGCTAACCCATGCTGACCTGGTTGTGTCCAGCTGCTTTGTTTTGTTCTCCGGGTATCCACCCTGTTCATGAGGCCGCTGGCGTAAAACGGGTTTTGGGTGGAACTTCCGGTATAGCAACCGGAAGTTCCACTGCGCTATTGTTTTCAATTCGAGTTGGCGGTTTTAGCATACAAACTTAAGGAGCGGATTTTACTTAATTCTCCGAAATGTACAAAAATGGCCTTGCGCAGCTCAGGGACACGTTGGGCGGCTCGTGGTTTACTAACAGATTATTATTTTATATACCTTTTTAAAATTAGAACACACACATTGACAAACAAACACACAACATTAAAGCAAAAATGTTGGTTGAAGATTGTTTTATGGCTGAGGTTAAAACCTGGTTGAATACAGGATCGGTGCATGATGCACTAAGGGTTGATGATATAAATCCAGATGATAGTATATGTAATGTTTCATGTAAAAGGTCAAACGTTTCTTGTAGAGGGTCAGGCAAGAGAAGTACATGTAGTGGTGGAACTACAACTTCAGAACACATCAGAGCAGAAGCCAAGCAGGCATCTCTTCTTGCTCGTGCAGCCAGTTTAAAGAAAAAACATGAATTAGAGGAACAACTGGAGGAACAATTGAGGAAAAGAAGGGACCAGTTGAGAAAAAAAAGGAAATGCTTGAGCTGGAATCGGAAATTAATGCCTCAAATGCAAAAATAGCAGTCCTGCAGGCAGCTTCGGACTGTGGAAGTAGATCAGGAAATTCAACTACCCGCTATAAATCAAGAACTCCAACAGTCCTAGATCCTAACGCTGAGCCATTTGTACAGATGCACCTGGAAAACAGGACACAAGTCCGTTTCAACCAAAAGAGAGATGATGACACCAATATAGGGACCAACTCCTTACATAATGCAATGCAGGACATACATTTAACAAATGTTACACCAGCAGCTGCAACCAATGAACGGTTAGTTCCTCCCTCATAAGGACATGTCATCTATAATATTATGCATCGACAAAATGAAATAACAGCTGCCCTAGTGGAACAACAACGCTCAATATCACTACCCGATAGAGAAATCACAGTGTTCGATGGAGATCCCCTTCAATATTTGCAGTTCATAAGATCAGATCATTTAAATACGGAGTGGAGTTTAAAGCAAACCAAGCAGATTGCTTGCATTTCTTGGAGCAATTTACCACCGGGCAGCCAAGAGATTTGGTTCGTAGCTGACAGCATATGGCACCTGAAAGAGGGTACAGAGTGGCCAAGAAGCTGCTGCAGGAAAACTTTGGGAATGAATATAAAATTGCAGCATCATATATTGAGAAAGTATTGGCTTGGCCAGCTGTGCGTTCAGAAGATGTTAAATCATTGCAATCCTTCTCACTGTTTTTAAGGAGCTGTTCGAACGTAATGGAAGAATTAAACCACCTGCACGAGTTGGATATGCCTGTTAATATGAGGACTATAATGGCCAACTACCATTTAGGACGAGGGAACAGTGGAGGACAAAGGCTCATGATCTTCTGAAGAAACATAAACATAGAGCTAGGTTTAAGGATCTTGTGAAATTTTTGGAAAGACAAACAAAAATATTGTCTGATCCATTCTTTGGAGAGATACAAGATACAACCTCAAGTCAAACAAGAGGACCTAATAAAATCTCCACCTCTCTCTCCACCTACATTGAAAGTATTAATATTCTGCAAATTTATCTACACCAAATGACTTTGTTTCTTATTACAATAACATTCTCCTCAATGATTGTATTGCTCCAGTCAAAACCCGTTCTGTCTCTTTTTCACGTTCTGCCCCATGGTGCTCTTCTGAACTTCGCAAAATAAAAGCTAAATGTAGACAACTAAAAATACTTTACAATGAAACTGGACTCAGTATTCACAAGGAAATGTACAAAACTCATATACTCCTTTACAAGGACAGAATCACTCAAACTAAAACTACTACTCTGCTTTATTTTTCTCCACTAATGGTAACACAAGAATGCTTTTCTCTTTAATGAACTCTATTCTCCAGCCCCCAGATGCTTTGCGCTCCCACTTGTATTCTACCGACACCTGCAACTCCCTACTGCTCTTTTTTACCCAAAAAATCTAGTCCATCCATCATCAATTTACCTGTGTTTCCCCTGACTCCTCTCCTGTACTTTAACTGCCGTTCACACATTCTCAAGCTTCCACCTTCTAAGCATGTCTGAAATTGCTGTCTTTATTCGTAATTCTAAACCGTCTACTTGCCAACTGGATCCTCTTCCCACATCTCTGGTGAAATCTTCAGTCTCCTCACTTCTTCCCCTCATTTCTGCTATTCTCTACTCCTCACTTTCTTCTGGAATTGTCCCCACAGCTTTCAAAACTGCAGCCGTTACCCCTATTCTAAAAAAACCTGGTTCTAATCCCAATGATTTCAACAATCTCCGTTCCATTTCAAACCTCCCGTACATTTCTAAAATACTCAAAACAACGGTTGCATCTCAACTCCATTCACACTCAACACTCAATAGTTTCTAAGAACCATTCGAATCTGCCTTACGACCCGGTCAGAGCACTAAAATCGCTCTTCTAAAAATGTCTCAGTTCATACAACTGAAATCCTTCAGGTCAAATTCCTCCCCCGTTACTTGCAGTGTGCCCCAGGATTTTGTCCTTGGCCCCCTCCTCTTCATTTGTTATCTTCTTCCCCTTGGTCATATATTCCGTAAATTCAATATTAATTTACATTGCTTTGCGGATGACACCCAGCTCTACCTCTCAAGCAAACTTGCCTCCACACTTCCACCCCCGTCCCTCACCAACTGTCTGTCAAAAATAAAAAACTGGTTCATGTCCAATTTTTTTAAACTTAACTGTGACAAGATTGAGTTTCTTCTTGTCGGTACCAGATCCACTCTTTCCAAAACCAGTACATTTTCTCTCTCCATTGACAATTCCATGGTATCCACTTCCCGTCAAGTTAAGAGTCTGGTTCTCTTCCTCGACAGCTACTTATCATTCCAGTCACACATAAATAACATTACTCGGTCTACCTATTTCCATCTTCGCAACATAAACTCAACTGCTTCCCATGATTTATGGATTACTATTGAGTATATGCATAGCCTGTATCTTATTGATTTCTGTAGCTTAGTGAAATATCCTAACGGTCATAACATGATGATACTGAACAGATGACATGATATGATACTTCCTACCCTAAAACATTGTTTAGATAACTGCTTGACTCAGTGTATCGGTGTGTATTTAACCAAAGCTGTAGCGTACCTGAACTGCTGAGTATCTGTGTACGTGTGTGCGGTGATTATGTTGAATAACTGAAATAGTATTGCTATTAATAACTACGGACTGATATTGCTAAAATGTACGTGTGTCTGCATTGTTATTCAGTCCTACCAAGTCCATTGTCCTTCTAGGTCAGTCCAGTCCTTGGCATGGCGGTTTCCCAAGCAATGTTAATATAGTTCGTGGCGAGGCCTCAGCATATCGTGATTTTGGACAGTGGTGGTCAGCTCAAGTCCAGTGTCTTTCCCAATCATACTATCAATCATACCTCATAGCTAAATGAGTCCTCTGAGTCAGGCCTTTCAACCACCAGTTGCGCCAGCTGGGCCTCTGCCAGAATGGGTACGATGCAACAAAGTAACAATCATATTAGTGTCAGAACTACTACTAAGTTATTCCCATTTTTGCCAGATTGGCACCCCAGTACCCCAGTTTTGTTGTGAAACAATCAAGTGACATTGTATCTCTTCCTGCATTTTCCATTAACTCTTTACTCAGTTCACTAATTCTGGACATTGCTTTGGTAAATGACCCACCTTCTGCAGTATTAATGGGTATGTATGTGCAGCACTGCTCATCAAACATGTGGCAGACTTCCCCTTTTTCAGCAAGCATCCAATCCAAAGCTTGGTTATTCTGCCATGACATTTTGGTCGTTTCGTGTAACTGCTCTCCAAGTGCTCTAAGGGCCTCATTTGTATAATTGATGAACCGTTGCTGATTGTAATACACGTAATTTATCCACTCTGTATTTTTATTGGGTGAAATACAGAGAAATATAGAGTCCAGACCAGCCTTAATTTCGCTACTTGCTTTGAATTCCTCAGGTATTCCCCTCGGTTGTACTATTGCATCTAGATAGACACGAGAGTCTGGTACATATGATCTTTTAAATCTTGTATAGCCCATTCAAATTGAAATTGTCAAGCTGCGTTTGAAATTCAAATCCGCCACTCGCAAAGCACTCATAATCTGCGGTTCTATCAATTTTGTATATTGTGGGAGGGCCATCCAATGCAGTTGTAAGTCCGAAATCAGTACACACATTGTATTTAGCACAAGCCGGCAGCGAACTCATTAGGTTGTGTATCTTTTTGGAGCCATATATCAATCTGCATTGTATAGTGCACAATCAGAGTGAGAAAAGCCTAATTTTTGAATTAGTTGGTGTAAATCCTTTATCCCTACATTCATGTCTTTGTTCATCTGCACATGTTTAGAAATTCAGAATTTTTTTTCAGGAATTACAATTGGTAACGCAGTTGGAGCGACAGAACACGCTATACACTCCCCATTTGTCATTTCCCTGGTAGTGTACCAAATCCATTTATACCACCCCTTATACCTTGCTTGTTCCCATTTGCTCCCTTCCCCAATTTTAAAACTTCTTGGCCTAAATTTGTTTAAATTTGGATAGTCAACATGATCTAAATCATTACTTGATTCATCACAGTTTTCACAATAGTCATCATACACTTCAGTTGTCCCAGTAGTTAGTTCTAGTGGTGTTGTTATCTTTAATGTTGTTTGTGTACTCATCGTTACTGCACCCGTTAGCTTTGGATTGGTCACAACATTAGCAGGTACAGTTGGAGTTGTCACATCCATTGTCCGTGGGGGCATTAAAATATTGCTCGATTTTACAGTTGTCACTGCATCATGCAAGATTGGCTGTACCTGTTTTGTAGTTTTTTCTGTAGTGCTACTGGAGTAGTCCTTATTTCTTGGTTTGTTGGCATTGTCACAATCTTATCTATTGGATGTTTTCCAAAATGCCTGTTTAGGTTGTATGTCTGTTTATCTGGAGGTGCTCCCCTTTTGGATTTGTCAACAGTTAACACGTATGTATAGTTCGGATTTCTCCACCGTGGCCGTAATGACACTGTCACTTCCCACAGTTCTGGCTTTTGAAGTATTGTTAAACTACATTGGTTGGATCCCCACTTTGGGGGCTCATTCTTTGTTTTAAAGTTGACTCCACATATTCCATGACCCAATACTGACACTGTGGCTGAATGAACCTCTTCCACTCTCCCCCTAATTGTGGTGGTCCACAGTTCTGCAAACTCGATATCATCCCTAGGCTTCAGTACTGGAATTTGTACTGGTCTTGGTTCTGCTATAGCACTGTGTGGTAAGTAGTTGCATCGTACTCATCTGGTTCATGTCTTTGGACTTCCTTGAGTGCTGTCACCCCCCCCTTCAGCATGGGTCAGATATCTGTCTTGTCAGTGCCCACAGGATGCAGTTCACCACCACGCAGCAGGTGTTTGTGGTCTGTGGCTTTTCATCTGTGCTTTCGTCGTTCCTCAGCGCTCTCTCTTTTCCTTGGATTGGGGTGGCCGCACCTTGGTGCAGTGGTTCAAATGGTACCATGTCGTGTTTCCTTCCACCTGGACCGCAGTTGGTGTGGCTCAGACCACCTTGTAGGGGCCCTCTCGTCTTGGCTCGTGCCACTTCCGCCTGTACACTTTGATGTACACCTGGTCGCCAGGTTGTACACATGAAGCTCAACGCGCGCTCGCGGAGCAGATTTTGGACGTTGAGCGGACTTTCCCGGACTCTTTACTTATCATCCTGGGCGACTTTAACAAGGGAAACCTGAGCCAGGAGTTGCCAAAGTACAAACAGTTTATTAAATGTCCGACGAGAGAGCAGAAGACGCTGGATCATTGTTACACTACAGTCAGTGGGGCTTATCGAAGTGTGTCACGTGCTGCTTTAGGCCTTTCTGACCATGCCATGGTTCACCTCATCCCAGCATACAAACAACGACTGAAGCTCTCCAAACCTACTGTGAGAACAGCTAAAAAGTGGACAAGTGAGGCTGTGGAGAATCTTCGCGCATGTTTGGATACAACAGACTGGGAACTATTCAGATCCTCTACAAATAACCTGGACGAATACACAGACACAGTGACGTCATACATTCAATTCTGCGAAGACAGCATAGTCCCATCTTACACCAGAGTGACCTTCAACAACGACAAACCCTGGTTCACACCCAGACTGAGACAGCTAAGGAAAGAGAAAGAAAAGGCCCACTAGAACAACGACCCTCACGTATACAGACAGAGCAAGTACCTATTTAGTAAGGAGGTGGAGAAGGCTAAATCAAGGTACAACAAACATCTGAAGGAGAAGTCCGGGAGCAACAACCCTGTCTCTGTCTGGAAAGGTCTGAGGGAAATCACCAACTACAGACCCAAAGCCCCCCCCGCTGTTGACAACCGTCACCTAGCAGAAAGACTGAACACCCACTACTCCAGGTTCGAAGATTCACACCCCTCCCCCACCCCACTGACTACAATGGACATTGCAGGCATATCAGCCCTGGAGCCCCCCCTCGCCCCCACTGCCCTCACACTCTCGGAGCAGAATGTGGCCAAGACATTTAAAAAGCAAAACCCTCGGAAAGCTCCAGGTCCAGATGGTGTCTCTCCTTCCACCCTGAGACACTGTGCGGTAGAGCTGGCGCCTGTCTTCACGGACATCTTCAACATCTCTTTGGAGTCATGCCATGTCCCAGCCTGCTTCAAGCTGTCCACCATTGTTCCCGTCCCCAAGAAGGCCAGGATCACTGGACTCAACGACTACAGACCTGTGGCACTGACATCTGTGGTCATGAAGTCATTTGAGCGCCTGGTTCTGCCTCATCTCAAGTCCTTTACCTCCCCGCTCCTGGACCCTCTGCAGTTCGCCTACAGAGCCAACCGGTCTGTAGATGACGCCATCAACCTGGCCCTCCACTACATCCTGCAGCATCTGGACTCCCCAGGAACCTACGCCAGGATCCTGTTTGTGGACTTCAGCTCTGCATTCAACACCATCCTCCCAGCTCTGCTCCAGGACAAGCTCGCCCAGCTCAACGTGCCTGACTCCACCTGCAGGTGGATCACTGACTTCCTGACGGACCGGAAGCAGCGCGTGCGGCTGGGGAAGAATGTCTCGGACACTCGGACTATCAGCACGGGATCCCCACAGGGCTGTGTACTTTCCCCCCTGCTCTTCTCCCTGTACACCAACAGCTGCACCTCCGGCCACGACTCGGTGAAACTGATTAAGTTTGCGGATGACACCACCCTCATCGGGCTCATCTCAGACGGTGATGAGTCTGCTTACAGGAAGGAGGTGGACCGGTTGGTGTCGTGGTGCAGCTGCAACAACCTGGAGCTCAATGCTCAGAAGACAGTGGAGATGATCGTGGACTTCAGGAAAGTCAAAGCCCCCCTGCCCCCCCTCGTCTTGACAGACTCTCCCATCACAACTGTGGACTCCTTCCGCTTCCTGGGCACTAACATCACCCACGACCTCAAGTGGGAGCAGACCATCAGCTCCATCATCAAGAAGGCTCAGCAGAGGATGTACTTCCTGAGGCAGCTGAGGAAAGCCAAGCTGCCTGTCCAGACGATGGTGCAATTCTACACGGCCATTATTGAGTCCATCCTCACCTCCTCCATCACAGTGTGGTTCGCTGGGGCCACTGCCAGGGACAAACAAAGACTGCAGCGCATCGTGCGCTCCGCCGAGAAAGTGATCGGCTACAGCCTTCTATCTCTCCAGGACCTGTACGTCTCCAGAACTCGGGGGCGATCAGGCCGGATACTTGCTGACCCTTCCCACCCTGGACATGGACTACTTGAGCCACTCCCCTCCGGCAGAAGGTTACGATCCATTTGGACCAGAACCTCTCGCCACAAGAACAGTTTCTTTCCTGCTGCTGTTGAACTCATGAACACTTTATAACATTTGCACTATGCTCACTTTATAAACAGTATTTTTGGCACCTTATACTACCTGCACTTTTTACTCAGGGTTCTATGTTTAGTTAGTTCTATGTTTATTTAATACTCTATGTTTACTTAGAATTCTACGCTGCACTGAGTCGCCAAAGAAAGTTCCTAGTTTGTGAATTGTTCACTTACAATGGCAATAAAGTTTTTCTGATTCTGATTCTGATTTTCAGCCTTTACTGTTACAAATTCACTTCCTTCCTGTTTGACAACTGCAAATCCAGCGTGACTGCCAAAATGGTCTCGATAACACGATCCATCCACAAAGTATGTAATTTCTGCATTTAACAACGGAGTAGACTCCAAAACTGGTCTCAGTTTTGTGTATTTTGTTGCCTCTGGCAGACACTCATGCGGTTCTCCTTCAAAACTAAATGACATCGTATCTGCGGGATTTACTGTTACACACCTTTTGATGGTGACGTCTGGCTTTGTCAACAGCGGCAAATACTGCAAACATCGAGCCTGAGTTATCACAAACTTGTTTTGGTTAATCAACTCAGAGATCTTGTGATGTGTATGTATGGTCAGTGAATGTCCCATGGTGATTGTCGATGCCTTCTCATACGCATAATGGACGGCAGCCAACCCTTGATAGCGTGGTGGCCACCCCTGGACCACATTGTGCAGCTTGGTACTATATTAGGCAATTGTTTGTTTTCCTCGCTCGCTGCAAGTTTCTTGCATCAGTACTGTAGACGTGTACATGTGTTGTCTATTTTAGAGGTACAACAAGAACGGTTTGTTATAGTTTGGTGTTGCCAGTGCTGGAGCTGTTTGCATCTCCTGTTTGATTGTTTCAAACGCAATTCTGGCCTCATTTGTCCAGTTCAATGGTGACCTCAATGTCTGAGCTCCACCTTCCTTCATTATTTTCCTCAATGGTGCTGTTTTTACAGCATAGTCCACTATCCAGTTAGCGCTGTAGCCAGTCATGCCCCAAAAGGTCATCATTTGTCCTACAGTAAGAGGGAGTGGAGCTGTTTGTTTCAATTAGTATTCCCGCTTTCAGCAGACCTTCAATGGGTTGACTTATTTCATTCTCCGCCCCTAATCTTAACGGGTATTGAGCGCGTCTCGCAAATTTCACGTTCGGTTTAAGCTCTATCCTGATGGTATTGGCTGACTTCACTAGCCCTACATCTGTTTCATGTTTTGCCCACAGATTTGCTGGGACATGTTTGAGCATGTCTTGTTTCAAGTCACTTTCTCCTTCACTAATTTGCGACCTCTGTGGAGATTCGAATGGAGCGATGATGACTTCTTTAGGTTTTGAAATCCTATGATTGCCGCACAAATTTTTTATTTTAGACTCCTCTGGAGATGAGACAATTAACGGACTTTCAGTTAGTCTCCATCGTATTTTAGATGCTTCTTTCATCATTGGTCCCAAATCTTTTGCCGCAAAGTTCTCATTGACCAGCAGGGTTACATGTGGTGCTGTATTTGGTACATTATAGCATTTTGCAAGAAAAGGGTTCGCTTTGACATTTAGAGCCACCCTGCTGTCCAATTATGACGTATTGGGTTGTCAATGGCACTTTCAGGCCTTTGGTTTGTTTTTCCCATTCTTCTTCAAATATTTTACTACCCGATGGATCATAATAAACAGTGCAATGGTACTCAGACCGTGGGTTTGAAGCTTTCGAAAGTTGTGCAATAATGTATTTTTCCCACTTTTGGAATGCCTGGAGCACTGATTCTGATATATCTCCTAACCAGTATACTTTTGCTTTTGGCGCCTGAACATTACATCTGACAGTTTTCCCTTGCTTTGTCAACTTTCACTCCCTCAGGAGTACACCAAATGTTTACATTCAACTTACACAATGCATCTCTCCCTAGCAGGTTTACTGGCGTCTGTTCAGATACCAGAACTGGCAATGTAGTTGTTTTCCCCCTCCAAGGTTAGTCACACTGGCGCCGTCATTGGTATTGTTTGAAGTTTTCCCGAGAATCCTACTGTTTTGACAGATTTGTCAGACATGGGGAGGTGTGAAGCATAACTTCGACCTACACATGTATAGGTTGCTCCAGTGTCGACCAACATTGGTATTTGTTTCCCTTCAATTTGGACTTGAACTAATGGTTCTTTTCTAGTTATTGTTGTTACTATCTGCATCTGACCTTCCCCTGCAGGATTCTCTGGGTCCGTCTTTGTGTGTCATCTGAGGCTGCCTCCTCACTTGTAGGACTTGGCCTGCTCTCGGCTGCTGAGCATACACATTGATGACTGGTGGCGTTTGAAGTGGCGGTGCTGGAGGTGGAGCTGGAGGTGGTAATACTGGTGCCTCCACGGTTGGCTTTTCTTCTACAACTGTGGCTTGGACTTTCTTTTTGTTTTTGGTTGACAATTCCCCAAGTTTCAGCTGGGCGACTTTTCTTTGGATATCTCTGTCTTGTTCTTTCAGTCTTTGCTCGTCCCCTCTGTATTTTTCAATAGCATGTACCATATGCTCGCAGAATTCTCTGTGTGACTTTGATGTTAGTCCCACAACGTCCTCCAGTCTACTCTTTACTGGAGTTGGCATAGCTTCAACCACTGGTGTTCTGAACAGCTTTGTCATTAGCGGGCTGTTGTCAACTTCTTCCTCTGTTTCTTGCTTCCACCTTTTAGGTTGACGGCTGATATATTCAGCAGGGTTTTCAGCTTCAGTGAGTGGTTGCCCCTTTAAAGCCTTGGGGTCAATCTTGATGGGATACTCCCTTCGCAGTGTTCCCCACAAGTCTCTGCGATAGGGATTAAATTGAACTCCGTCAGCTTCAGGGTTCTGCATCCACCTGTGTCCACTTAGGTATAGCACATTCTCCATTGTTAGTATTCCCAACACTCTTGATATCTCCGAGCGCCAGAATTTTGCCCACCATTTCTTCCTCAAATGCCCTTATCCATTTGCTAGCCCCCTCATGTATACCAGGCAGCCTGGCGATCAACTCTCAAGATCAAGTGTTTGCCACGGAATGTACTGCCCCTGCATTCCTTTTATCAATATCGGTAATTGGTGAGCCGGATCAGTAAACCTATCTGGAGGGTTTATGCCAAGTCTGTATCTGAGGTCATACTTTCTGTTTTCCTTATCCTTTGTTGCAAGCGTAAGACTCCCCCCTAAAACTTCTCTCTCTTCTCCCTCTTGCACTATTCCCGGATAACTTACCCTTCTGCTCCCTGCTTGCGGGCTACGAGGTCCTCCAGCTAGTCCATCCATCCATCCATCCTCCCTTCCTGCCTTTCCTCCATGCTTTTACTTTGTACATATTCCTCATTGATTTTATCTAACTCATCCTCAACCTCTGGTATTTTAGTTTTTTCCCTTTTTCCAACCAAACCTGTGTGCTCCAGGTTAAGCCAATATGAGTGTCCATCTTTTTTAGTCATCTCTTTAAGAGCGTGGTCTTTGTTTGCTTGTTTGTTTGCATAACAGTCCATCACTTTTGACTTCTTTGGCTTGGCGCCCTTTCTCTCCGTGCTGCAGTATTGTGGTGGGGTTGGCAACAATTCAACAGGTGAAACTTGTGCTTGTCTATCATCATCGAATTCAACAACTCCTGTTATGTCGACTGTTCCTGTAATGGACGGGTAAAGGCCAGATGGGGCCGTTACTGTAAACCGATCGTTGTTCATATTTCTCTTTTTTATTTTAACTCCTTCCTCCCCTTTAGTTTTGAGCATTTCACAATTCTTTCTTGTAGTTCTTCTAAACATTTCACCTTCTTTTTTAAACAACTGTACGATCTCCAATTCTTTTTCCCTTTTTAGCTGTCTTTTGTTACTTTTGTCTTTGGGTTTGTGATCCTTAATTCGTACTTCCATATCATCACACAGACTCACATCAAATGTTCCACCTTCCGGCCAGCTTGAACTTAAGTTTTTCGTGCGTTTTTCCCACTTTTTTGAAAGCACCTCAATGTCATTTTTCTTGGTTGGGTATTTTAACCCTAAGATCATCACTGGAGTAATTGCCATGACAAAACACACCGCTCACCCTAAAAAAATAAAAAACTCTTCTTCCACAAGCCTTAGTCCTCAACACTCTGCGGGAGGGGTTTAGCCACTCCCCCTGTACTCCCTGGCTTGCAGTTCTTTTAAATGTTCAGTTTGCTTCCGGTCAGTGTCACAGTCACACAGCTTAACAAGATTCAATAAGTTTGCAAATAATAAGGGCGGAGTCTAGTAGGACTTATCACACATAAAAATGTAAAGGAATTTCCTCTCTGCTTAACTGTCACAGTTTTCCTTTAAATAGTTAACAACTTTTACCACTGAGCAGCCAACGTTTGTGACGCAGTTTTGACTTCTCTGTGACCCCCCCACGGTCCTTCTAGAATCTCAACAGGAACGGAGCCCACAAAACATTCATTACATTCACTTCAGTACAAGCCACAAAGTCAGAATACGCGACACTCAATAATTTTCAAAGTGACACACAAATTATTTTAATTTAGTAATGTTTGAAATTAACCCTTTAAATGTTTTGAAAAGTCACTGATCGATCATTCAAGCAAAGATTATTACACGACCCGCAGCAAACTCTAACAGGAAGTGGGCTCCCCCCTCCTTTATAAAGGTCTGTCCGAGGAGAGCGTAAGACGGGGGTGGCCAATCCATGTCCCACGCTCCCAAGACACAGAGCTGTTTCCCAAGGTTAATAACAAGGGCACCAGTCGGTACACTGAGTTTGTTTAAAATAGTTAAGCTGATTGTGAATTGCGAAGCAAGGTTACAAACAGGCTGCGTGATCTTTCTTTCCCACCCTTTGGTACGCAAGAGGGGAATCAAAACATCATAACAACATACTTTCCCATTTCAGCTGCGCACACACAAAATCACACCCAAGCCCCCCCTTCACTGTACACCACACGTTCACTTCAGCACAAATAATCCTTTCTTCTTTACATTCAATATGAGTTCAACACAATTCCTCAATGACAAGTACAGAACCTCACATAGGCTGTTTGTCCTACCGTTACGTTTAAATTAATCTTTTTTACCAGCTTCCGCAATAAACCAGAGGGATCATTCAAACAGGGTGGTTGTTGTACGCAAAGTAATTATGTTTTTAGACGTTACGACACTCGCTGTACAGTTCAGCTGTGTGTTTGGAAGGATTTCGCTATATAAACCAACACAAACTTATCCGCAGCAGACGCTCTAACCCTAACCCTAACCCATACAAGCTCACACACTCACAAGAGAAGGAACAGGAAACAGCTGGAAACTATCAGATTATGATAAGAGTCAGCGCTGACACACAAACACTCACCGACGCAGACTTTTAAACTGTTGATTTGAGAAATTTACAATTTTGTTCCACATACAACAAAAAGACAAACAATTTCGTGCACCTCACTCACACAATATAAACCATCCAACTGATTGTTTAACACCTCGCTCCTTCAGTTGTTTAGTTGCATACGCATTAATGTATCCATAATTACCTGGCCCGATTCACATAGGACTGCACGACTTTTGAGGGTTGCGTCACCGAGTACACATGAAGAATTGTCAAGCTGCAATTAAAACATGCATAATCTTAGGACGCCCCCTAGCGGTGCAGGACATGTACGAGGACTGTAAGACAGTAGTGAAGTTTGCTGTAGGTGTGACAAAGGAGTTCCAAGTGAAGGTGGGACTCCATCAGGGATCAGCTCTTAGCCCTTTCTTGTTTGCTATGGTGATGGACAGGCTGACGGATGAGGTTAAACAGGAATCTCCATGGACTAAGATGTTTGCAGATTACATTGTGATATGTAGTGAGAGCAGGAAACAAGTGGAGGAGAAGTTCGAGGGATGGAAATTTGCCCTGTAAAAAAGAGGAATGAAGGTTAGCCGCAGCAATATGGAGTACATGTGCGTAAATGAGAGGGGCCCAAGTAGAAGAGTGAGGTTACAGGGAGAAGAGATAAAAAAGGTGGCGGATTTTAAATACTTAGGGTCAACAGTCCAGAGCAATGTGGAGTGTAAAAAATAGGTGAGAAGCGTGTGCAGGCATGCTGGAATGGGTGGAGAAAAGTGTCATGTGTGATGTGTGATAGAAGAGTTTGGACAGGATCAGGACCAGGATAGGGAGCACATCAAAGGGACAGCACATGTTAGAAGTTTCGGAGATAAAGTCAGAGAGGCCATAATGAGATGGTTCGGACATGTCCAGAGGAGAGATATATTGGTAGAAGGATGCTGAGTTTTGAATTCCCAGGCAGGAGGCCTAGAGTTAGACCAGGTTTATGGATCTAGTGAAAAAGGACATGAAGATAGTTGCTGCAAGAGAAGAGGATACAGAAGACATGGTTAGATGCATGCAATTGATTCGCTGTGGCGACCCCTGAAGGGATAAGCCGAAAGAAAAATAAGAAGTTCACTGAGCCACAACAACCAACGTTTTCTTCTGCAGAGTCGCTCATTCGTGCTGACTTCTTGAAAAAAACACACAAACCTGCATCTGAGAGTGGAGGGTATCGTCGCCTTCACATTTTCTCCGGTATCTTACCTACTGCGGCTGGAGAGGAATAGTTCGACCACTGGTTACAGCAACCAGTTGTTGGGGGACTGTGTTGGTTGACATGCCTCTACAACATTGCATGGAAGTTGGGAACAGTATCTCTGGACTGGCAGACAGGGGTTGTGGTCTCTATTTTTAAAAAGGGTGACCGGAGGGTGTGCTCCGACTATAGGGGGATCACACTCCTCAGCCTCCCTGGGAAAGTTTACTCCAGGGTGCTGGAGAGAAGGGTGCGACCGTTATTCGAACTTTAGTTACAGGAGCTGCAATGTGGTTTTCGTCCCGAACGCGGAATACTGGACCAGCTCTACACCCTTGCAAGGGTACTATAAGGTTTGTGGGAGTTTGCCCAACCGGTCTACATGTGCTTTGTAGACTTGGAAAAGGCATTCGACCGTGTCCCTCGTGGTGTCCTGTGGGGGGTGCTCCGGGAGTAGAGGGTTGGAGCCCCATTACTACGGCCATTCGGTCCTTGTACAATCGAAGCTGGAGCCTGGTTCGCATTGCCAGCAGTAAGTCGAGCTTGTTTCCGGTGAATGTTGGCCTCCGCCAAGGCTGCCCTTTGTCACCGATTCTGTTCATAATCTTCATGGACAGAATTTCTAGGCGCAGTCAAGGTGTTGAGGGAGTCCAGCTTGGTGACCTTAGGATCTCGTCTCTGCTATTTGCAGACGATGTGGTCCTTATGGCCTCATCAGGCTGTGACCTTCAGCGTTTACTGGAGCGGTTTGCAGCTGAGTGTGAAGCTTCTGGGATGAGACTCAGCACCTCCAAATCCGAGGCCATGGTTCTCAGTCAGAAACGTGTGGACTGTACCCTCCGGGTTGGGAGTGAGGTCTGGCCTCAGGTGGAGGAGTTCAAGTATCTCGTGGTCTTGTTCACGAGTGAGGGACGGTTGGAGCGTGAGGTCGACAGACGGATCGGTGCAGCGTCAGCAGTAATGCGGATGCTGTACTGGACCGTGGTGGTGAAGAGAGAGCTGAGCCGGAAGGCAAAGCTCTCTGTTTACCGATCGATTTACGTTCCCACCCTCACCTACGGTCATTAATTATTGATCATTACCGAAAGAACACGATCGCGGATACAAGTGGCGAAAATGAGTTTCCTCTGTAGGGTGGCTGGACTCACCCTAAGAGATAGGGTGAGGAGCTCGGCCATCTGGGAGGAGCTCAGAGTAGAGCCACTGCTCCTTCACATCAAGAGGAGCCAGTTGAGGTGGCTCGGGCATCTAGTCTAGAGATGCCTCCCGGGCGCCTCCCTGGTGAGGTGTTTCGGGCATGCCCAGCCGGGAGAAGGCCCCGGGAAAGACCTAGGACATGCTGGAGGGACTATGTCTCACAGCTGGTCTGGGAACGCCTTGGTGTCCTCCCGGTGGAGCTGGAAGAGGTCGCCGGAGACCAAACTGCTGCCCCCGCGACCCGGACCCAGATAAGCAAAAGAAAATGGAATGGATAAACAAATCATTTTTCAAGATTCATTCAATAATAAGAAATTTACACAATCTTCTGCATAGCCCCACAGCAATGCAATAATCCATAGGTATTAGATGAACCATAAAAATCCAAAAGTCCATACCCTCGAGCCCACCCACAGTTCACTGAATTACCCACGTCTGCGTGTTAAAGGGATCCAACGGAATTGTAGGTGGAAGAGATTCAGCAGTTCATATTGCAGTAAGAGGTGTATGTGAGTGAGTGACGTGTGTGGGGTGAGAAATTCCCTGGGCTACAGGAGCCCCCTACCGGGCCGGCAGAGAGGACACAAGATCCTTAGTCAAAGCCCGCTCCTTAGCTCGCCATCAGGTTAAGTACCTGGAAAACCTGGCCAAATTCCGCGGATAGCGCCGCATATAACCGCCCTTTTGATCGGGTTTTGGACGTGATAGCCGACGGCTCCTGGAGCCCAGCTCTCCTCTGGTGTCCCCACAGCGTCTGACAAAACTGAATCTCCGCGGCAGGAAATACACATGCAATTGGCGCCACGGGTCACATGATCACATGATGTCACCAGAAACGAATGCGCCGTTAGGTTAACTGACGGGGAATAGTGCGTGACTACGTCAGAGGCACGGTGAAACTAATCAAGGCAGAACGAAGAATGACAGATAACTCAAGATTTGTTACCTGGGTTACACCCTCCCCCCTTAAATCCATGCAAATCCGATGCATGCTATATGACATGTATATGAGAGCACAGAGGGGGATCAGACGCAGAGAGAATAAATGCTTCACCATAAGCATCAGCTAAACTGTGAAAGAGAGTTTGTACAACTGAGATGAGGGGATTCAGGCCGAGTATTGCAAACGCTTAGGCAGTATGTCCCATATCATTATGGAGAGCAAAGAGGACACTTGGGCGAAGCTCTTCTGGAAGTATTAGCTGGAACATGAGCCTCTCACCGTTTTGTCGTCTGCTGTACAGAACATCATCATGAACCTCGAGACGATTGAATTCTTGCAATAGGACAGAGTTATTATTGGGAATTTGTGAACTCCAGACGCTCTTGTAGTTAGATAATGTGTTCTCAGTTACGTGCGTATTGTGAAGGCTGTTAGATAATATGTTCTCAGTTATGTGCGTATTGTGATATGCCAGAAGTGTGTAAGAAGCATGGTCTAATAAACAGGGGGACCCTTCTTTTTCGTCAGCTACTGAAGTGGTGCGTTTGGCTCCATTATTCTCCACAACATAATTGGCGTTGTAGGCAAGATTTGGAAGAGAGGACATTGATGCTTGTCGATCCTCGGCTGCGCCAAGTTTCAAACCAACAGCAGATACAAACAGGTAAGATTTACTTACCAGTTTGGTTTGACAGTGTGGTGTAGCCCGAGAGTGGTAATGAGCATTAATGCTAAAATTTCTCCTAAAAAGAACCTCATCATTTTGTGTATTAATACCACGGACGTAGAGAGGAGGAAGGTCAACTCACACATAAAACGTTTCTTCCCACGGGGCAGAGTCCGAAATTAGGAATGTGAGGGAGAACTTTTGTGTGTTTTAAAGAAAACGGGCTCGAGTCCAGCTTTGGCTGCAAGTAAGAGGTCAAAAGTAGAATGTAAAAGAGCAGAAGGCTCTTGCCGGCTGTGTGTGTGTGTGAGAAGAAGAGAGAAGACAATAGCTGCAGTTCTCCTAGCCCGGGAGATTACTTGAGTGAAGAAATACAGAAGAGGCTCCAGGAATGAGAGCCTGACTGCACCGGTAAAAGTACCAGTTGTAGCGACAGAGTTTCGCTACTTTGTCAGTCGGTGGGTGACTTCCACTTGCAAGGGATGTGACGACCATAGGACTTGTGGCTGAGCCTATTACTATAAAAATACACATGGATCTAATTCACATCCAGTATGAGGAAGGGGGGCGTCCTAAGAGTATACATGTTTTAATTGCAGCTTGACAATTCTTCATGTGTACTTGGTGACGCAACTCTCCAAAGTTGTGCAGTCATATGTGAATCGGGCCAAACAATTATGGATACATTAATGCATATGCAACTAAACAACTGAAGGTGCAAGGTGTTGAGCAATCAGTTGGATGGTTTATATTGTGTGAGTGAGGTGCACAAAATTGTTTGTCATTTTGTTGTATGTAGAACAAAATTGTAAATATCTCAAATCAACAGTTTAAAAGTCTGCAGTGGTGAGTGTTTGTGTGTGTGTGTGTCAGCGGTGGTTCTTGTCATAATCGGCCACTCTCCAGCTGTTTCCTGTTCTTTCTATTGAGAGTGTGTGAGCTTGTATGAGAGAGTCTGCCTTGGATAAGATTGTGTTGGTGTATGGTTGTTGGAAATCCTCCAAACGCTCAGTTGAACTGTACAGCGGGTGTTGTAACTGCTAAAAACATAATAATTTTGCGTACAATAACCACCCTGTTTGAATGGTCCATCTTGTCTATTTTGGAAGCTGGTAAAAAGGGTGATTTAAACGTAACTGTAGGACAAGTAGCCTATGTGAGGTTCAGCACTTATCTTTAGGGAATTGTGTTGAACTCGTATTGAATGTGGCAAAAAAAGGAATATTTGTGCTGAAGTGAACGTGTAATGTACAGTGAAGGGGAACTTGGGTGGGATTTTTTGTGTGCGCAGCAGAAATTGAAAGTGCGTCACGAGGTTGGCTACTCTATAGTGGGTATTAGAAGCTAGTTGAAAGGACAGAACTGTGACGGTTGAATAGGGAAAATAATTGTTACATTTGATGCCGTTTAAGCTTTTGATTGACTTTGTTTTGCATCATTTAATACTATATTGATTTGCGTTCGTCTGTGTGATTCTTTCTCACTCTTCCCAGTGAGAGTGTGTGTGTGTGCTTATCAGGGAGGGTTTCTTGAGGACCAACATATGCTAGTGTGAATAGTTTAATCCTTCCAAGGGTAAGGTTGAAAAAGTGCAGCAAAAATGTTATGGTCAAAACTACTTATAAAATAATCCTTGCTTGAACGATCTAATGATGCCTTTTTAGGGACAATAAAATGGTTAATTTTAAACATTACTAAAATGAAAACAATTTGTGAGTCGTTTTGAATATTATTGAGTGTCGCGTATTTTGACTTTGTAACTTGTACTGATGTGAATGTAATGAATGTGTTGTGGACTGCGTTCCTGTTGAAATTCTAGAAAGACAGTGGGGTTTCGCTCTTATTATTTGCAAACTTATTGAATCTTGTTAAGCTGTGTGATTGTGACACTGACCGAAAGCCAACTGAACACATTAAGGAACTGCAATCCAGGGAGTACAGGGGGAGTGGCTAAACCCCTCCCGCAGAGTGTTGAGGACTAGCGCTTGTGGAAGAAGGGTTTTTTATTTTTTTAGAGTGATCGGTGTGTTTTGTCATGGCAATTCTTCCAGTAATTATATTAGGGATAAATTACCCAACCAAGAAAAATGACATTGAGGTGCTTTCAAAAAGTGGGGAAAAACGCACTAAAAACTTAAGTTCAAGCTGGCCGGAAGGTGGAACATTTGACGCGAGTCCGTGTGATGATATGGAAGTACGAATTAAGGATCATAAATCCAAAGACAAGAGTAACAAAAGACAGCTAAAAAGGGAAAAATAATTGGAGATCGTACAGTTGTTTAGAAAAACTATAAAAAAGAATTGTGAGATGCTCATGAAAAAATGGAAAAAAAAATGGGATGAATAAGACGGATGAGACAGAGCTGAAACAGATCAATGTCTTAGGCGAAGGGCAGAAGTAAGTGATAAAGAAGTATGGGTCTTGGCGCCCAACGTGGCAAAGGGGGAGTAGGTGGAGTTGGTACGGTGGTAGTTGGTGAGTTGATTGCTGGACGTTATTGGATGGACGAAATTAGACAATATTGTATGGTATTGAATGTTGTTTGTTAGGACGCCGTTCTTCAACATAGGAGTTGGTCTCCAAATCTACAGGTGGTATACCACAACCAAAGGTGAGCAGAAAACCTGTTGATTATTTCCAAATTTCTGTCATTGACGTTACCAAAGGGGGAGACTGACTTATATGTAAAGAACAGGCGGTCGTATTTGTATTACAAATTGGTGAGTCACACTGTAATGAGAATAAAAGGTTGGAGTCCCGTGAGTCGCTCTCACAAAGAACCCGGGTGGTCAGGGACCACACCGTATAGGTTGGAGGCCTTCAGTAAGTCCGGGACTTGGTTTGGAACTCACAATAAGAGGATGTGTATGTTCTGCAAATTTGTTCACTTCGGGTAGAGGACCTTCTGTCGTGAGACAGTAAAAATCTGGTGTAACTTGGACTGTAAATTAAAAACAGAAATTGGGAATATGGACGGGGAGTCGATAAGGTTTGTGATGGTTTTGGTGGATTTAGTAAGATAAAGGATCCGCAGGACTTGTATGTACTGTTGAAAAAGCAAGTGTTAAGTGGAATGGATCGTAAAGATCATGGGAAGGAAACAAAAAGAATAAAAAAGGTGTGGAACGGGATAAAGGGACAAGAAACTAGGGATATGGAGGAATTCAAAGCTAAATTGACGAAGGTCGAAAAGTTTGCTCATGATGATGAGAAGGGGAAATTTAAAGAAACAGTGGCAAGAAGCCGTTTTGCGCTGCATGACAACAAATAAGATGGCTCTGGCCTGTCTGGGACTAACTGGACAGGTCAATTTTCCTAAACCCTCTCCACCCGAGTCATCCAAGGTGTCGGCACCATCACCGTATGGTACCGGCCCTTCTGGATTGTACCCAATCCTCAAATTTCAGGGAGAGGCCGACCTTGAACTTGACGAGACAGACTCATATGCGGGTTGCGCCGCGGCTGGACTGGCGACGGCTGGTCAAGGCGTCCGGTTCCCAAACGTTGACAAAGTGACAAACGTGACCGACAATGCTGCATTAATTAGACAGACTCAAAAGACCAACAAAGATAAAAAGAAGGGGGCCACAACTTTAATGAAGTTAGTGTCCACTTCACCCCTGACTTCACCCCCAAGACCACCCTCGGTGCCGTTACTGAACTCTTCCGAGGACGAGCAGGCCTCTGACGAGGAGAATAAATCCTTCACGCCAAGAGCCACGCGCCCACGGTCAAATAAAAAGTCCACGGTATATCTATTATCAGTAGATTATACCGGCGCCGTCACTGGATATACACCTCTGTCCTTGACTGATGCTCAAAATGTAGCCAATAAATCACCCGTGTTAGCGGAAGGTGGCGCCAGGTGGATTGATGCTTTATTACAGTCAACGGCGGGTCTACATCTAGCTTGGGGAGATGTACATGCCATAACTGCAGCTTGCACCACTTATACACAACTGACCATGCTCAAGGCAGCAGCAGGTCTCAAAAGGGCGGAAGAGCATTGCCCTTTCGGAATGTATGCCCAGCCTTTTTGTGACACCATTAGACAGGAGTTCACGACGAGCTGGAATAGCTCCTTCCGTGCTAGAACGGGCAATGACCTTTGACCCTTTGACATATCACACACAAAGTTTAAACACTTGGACCTCACTTACGGGTGAAAATCCAACTGCTAACGAGACAATTAGATCTTCCTTCTTATCGCTGTGCTGAGGGGAATGTTGTGACCTGCAAGATATATTTAAAGAAGTGATACTGGGAGATCACTGAGAAAGGAAAAAAATTTATATATATATAAAAAAAAGAAAAAGACAAAAAGAGATGTTATTACTGAGCAATTAGTATAATTATAACTGGCTGAGGCCCGCGAGCAGGCTTCAAAAAAACAAACAATCGGCAAAAGTAATGTGGCAGGCCAGAGGCAGAGGAACACCCAGGGAAAAAGGAAAGGGTCTAAGCAGAATGGCCACCCTGACTCTTGTTTCCTGTGCGTGGCTGCGGATCATTGGGCTCACGACTGCCCGTACCAGCAACAGCAGCTGCCTCTGGGGCCACGTCCGAATGTGCCACCATATCCTGCACATCCTGCAGCAGCAGCACCAGGTTTCCAAGCATCGGCGGCCGTGCTACAGAGGGTACGCGGGGCCACAAGGGGAAATCCGATCACACGATCAGGTTGGCAACCTAACACACAAGCACCAACTTCCACAGGACCTCCAGCGGCCGGCCAGTACTATGGTGATTATGACGAGGTTGGCGCCCAATATCAGGCCTAGGGGTGCCTGGGAGACCCAGGGGGCAAGGACACGACAGAACCCTTGCTCCCCATGACTGTGGACGGGAAATCATTGAACGGATTGGTGAACACAGGTGCTACTGCTACGGTATCCACTCTAAATAGCACCATTCCTCGGTCAAAACTCACACCACAGTGCATCTCACTTATGTGTTTCTCGAGAAAACCTCGTTTGCGGCCTTTCGCAAAACCTCAGGACATTCATCCTGCAGGGCTCCAGCTGAGAAACGAGTTTGTGTATGCACCCGACACCCCGGTATGCCTTATCGGACGGGACTTGCTCATGGCTGCACAAGCCACCATCCGGTGCTGACCTCTGGGCCTCACAGTTCAATTTCCGGATGGAACATCCGTGGACTGCAATACTGGACACACGGGAGGTCAGTGGTTATTCAAATCTGTCTCCAGCACACCGTCAGCTGACATCTATTGGGCAGCCTTGCTAAAAAACGTCTACAAACAACAAGGAGTCGTGGAAACCAGCTGTGAAAACCGTGGATCCTGACTCGTGGTGTGTGTCTCCCGCCCTCTGGTCCGTTTCATTGCACACTGTATTATGACAGAACCGATGACGACAAATATCGCGAGGGCTTTGAAGGCCTACGGGAAGAATCAGAAGAATGGTCATTAGATTCCACCGCATTGTACATTGGCAAAGAAGGTGTGGCGGCCCACGTGCAATTGAATCCGGCGCAAGACAAATGGTTCTGGATGGGCCATGAATCGACACCCCACATCAATCTGACAGTCTCCCCCCGTCACGAGACACGACAACTGAGTCCTATGGTAAAAACGTTAATATCTAAAAATGTTTGGCAAAATTCAGATGTTCCACAGGCTCAATCATCACCCTCAGCAGAGGCCATCCGGATTCGGAGATGCTCCTATGATGAGGCTGCGTTTCAACATCTGGAGGTAACACGTGACCATTGTAAGGACCTATCAGATCACGATCTTGCGGCGGCACTGCTTGACCTCATCCCTGAGGGGGTGTGGTCGACAGGACCGTTTGATGTTGGTCTCAGCACCACAACCCCACCCGTTCAGATACAATTTGCTGATTCTCATGTCATTCACAGGTCGCAGTACCGTTGGCACCCGGAGGCGGATGCAGGAATGGTGGAGACGCTGTCTCCGTCTCTCCGTCTCCGTCTCTCCTCGGTCGACTCCGTTACGACCAGTATTGAAAGCAGATGGTAAAAGTTAGCGCATGGCTCAATTTACCAGCAATAAATAATGTCACGATGACCCCTGTTCTGCCTGTCCCTGACCCCCACCGCATTCTCACCTCCCTGTCTCCTACATATGCATATTTCACAGTGATTGACCTGGCAAAGGCTTTCTTCTGTTTGCCATTGCACCCAGATAGCAGAAAGTACTTTGCTTTTACATTTCAAGGACGCAGATACCAATACACTCAAGTTCCATAAGGGTTTGAAAATAGTCCTGGTCTGTTCAATCACGCACTTCGACAGGCATTATCGGACCTCGAGCTCCCGGAGGGGTGCACGTTGCTTCAGTATATTGATGATTTGGTACTTGCTTGTGACTCAGCTGACACCTGTCTGGACGCCACCAAACGGTTGTTACTCAAACTACACCATCTCAGGTTCAAAGTATCTAGGAAAAGCTGCAATGTTGCAGAGGCGTGGTGTCCTTTTTGGGGATGTGTCGTCTCAGCTAACGACTATTCTATGTCAAATGATCATCGCCTGTCTATCCTGCAACACCCCAAACCACACATGGTGCGTGACATACTGTAATTTTTAGGCCTTTGTGGGTAAAGTAGGGCTTACCTCCCCTGTTATGTCCAACGCACTTCTCCTCTCTGCGCCATGTTTAAAGCAAAAGGTGCCAAACATGGTAATGCAAATCTTGACTGGAGGACTGAAGCATCTACATGTTTTATTGACCTTGTGCAGGCTTTGGCTCTGGCCTATGCCGTGCCCGACCCGACCACTTCTTTAGATCTGGACGTCTCTATTTCCGGCCCAGTGGCCAACGATTTTCTGTACCAGAAACGGGACGCATCCAGACGTGTTCTCATGTATGTAAGTGTGTCTCTCGACCCCAATGATTGACGACAGTCCTTGTGTGTCCGTTTTGCGGCTGGCCTGGCCACCATCGTCAACAAAAGGGCTCATCTTGTACAGGGACATCCCGTGATTGTGCTGACTGAACACTTCCGTCATTGCATTTGTGTCCTCATTTGCCTTTCCCTTCATCTGTCTTCTCTTTGTCAGTCACGACTGTTAAAAGTGTTACGTGCCCCAAACATTCAGTATGTTCACACTCTGGCATCAACATGGCTGACCATATGCCCTCAGGAGGGGAACCACACCGGTGTGAGTATGTGCAGGAGAAAAGCAGGGTTCCTGAGTGGCAGACGGCTTGGTGGTACCTGGTGACCAGGTGTACATCAAAGTGTACAGACTGAAGTGGCACGAGCCAATGATATAGAGTTTGCAGAACTGTGGGCCACCAAAATTAGGGGGCGAGTGGAGGAGGTTACAGAAAAAACTACAAAACAGATACAGTCAATCCTGCATGATGCAGAGACAACTGTAAAATTGGGCAATGTTTTACTGCCCCCACGAGCGATGGATGTGACAACTCCAACTGTATCTGCTAATGTTGTGACCAATCCAAAACTAACTAGTGCCGTAACAACCAGTACACAAACAACAAAGGCAGCAACAACACCCTTGGAAATAACTACTGGGACAACTGAAGTGTATGATGACTATTGTGAAAACTGTGACGAACCAAGTAATTATTTATATCAGGTTGACCATCCAAATTTAAACAAGGTTAGGCCAAGAAGTTTAAAATTGGGGAAGAGAGCAAATTGGAACAAGCAAGGTATAATGGGTGGTATAAATGGATTTGGTATATTACCAGGGAAATGACAAATGGGGAGTGTATAGCTTGTTCTGTTGCTCCAACTGCGTTACTAATTGTAATTCCTGAAAAGAATAAATTCATCCGTAATAATAATAATCAATAGATCCGTCATGTCACAATCTTACAATGACAATACCCAACGTAATGACATATTACAGAACGTGGATAGGATAAGATGGATAAGATTATGCACCTTGGTAAGGATGAAAGTGCCAGTTCAAATAATGTATAAAGGCGTTAGCAAATTCCTAAAAACTCAAAGTGGAACGGGCTATACAAGATTTAAAAGATTATATGTACCAGGCTCTTGTGTCTCATTCTGAAGAAATACTAATAAATAATTTTGTAAGACAGATGACTGTGCTGGCGGCTACCAAGGTGGCAGAGGCCCAGCTGGCGCAACAGGTGGTTGAACAGCCTGACCTGTTTCCCAATCCGGATGACTTTGCGAATGACAGGGACTCAGAGGACTCACTTAGCCATGAGGTATGATTGATAATATGTTTGGGAAGGACACTGGACATTGAGCTGACCACCACCATCCAAAATCTCGATATGCTGAGGCCTCACCACAAACTATATTAACGTTGCTTGGGAAACCGCCGTGCCAAGGACTGGACTGACTTAGAAGGTCAATGGACTTGGTAGGACTGAATAACAATGCAAACAGACGCACATCTTAGCGACATCAGTCAGCAATTATAAATAGCTATACTATTTCAATTATTCAACATAATCAACGCACACACGTACATAGATACTCAGCAGTTCAGTTACGCTACAGCCTTTGTTAACTACACACCTGCCTGTATCTTATTGATACAGGCAGCACATAAACTCAATAGTAATCTATAAATCAGAGGAAGTAGTTGACGATCAGACTAGTATGAGCTATAGAAAGGGGTTGTTCCAGCGGAAATGGCGCCACCCAGTTGGGCTGCATCCATGTGTGGCGAGGCGAGTTGCATTTCATAAGAGAAGAAAATATTTATATCATATACAATAAGTGGGGGCCGCACGATGGCTGAGTGGTTAGCACATTGGCCACACAGTCAGGAGATCTGGAAGACCTGGGTTCAAATCTCCGTTGGGCATCTCTGTGTGGAGTTTGCATGTTCTCCCCGTGCGTGTGTGGGTTTTCTCCGGGTACTCCGGTTTCCTCCCACATTCCAAAAACATGCATGTTAGGTTAATTGGCCACTCTTAATTGTCCATAGGTATGTGAGTGCGAATGATTGTTTGTTTAAATGTGCCCTGCGATTGACTGGCGACCAGTCCAGGGTGTACCCAGCCTCTCGCCCAAAGTCTGCTGGGATAGGCTCCAGCATCCCCGTGACCCTAATGAGGATAAGCGGTATAGAAAATGAATGAATGACAATAAGTGGGTTTAACCTTATCTGCCAAAAACGCCACCCTGTGTAAAGAACAAGGAAAAATTACCACCTAGCATATGATCAGGATCACATGAGGACACACAGGTTCGTCAAACTAAGTGGACAACAAGACAGAGAATTAAGGAAAATACAGTGTTTATTTAAGTCTAATCCAGTTCCACTGGTAATAAAAACACTTGCATTTTCAATTAAACAACATTTCAAAATCGATTCATACTCTCACTTGTGCAACTCTTTGTCTGGCACAAGTAAAGTATGAAACAAAGAGTGGCTCAATAGACCCCTATGATGCACAATAACAATGGACTTCATTTTCCCTCGGCCTTACGTGGGTCACTGGGCCCCCCTCTGGAGCCAGACCCGGAGGCGGGGCATGATGGCGGGCGTCTGGTGGCCGGGCCTGCACCCGTGGGCCCGGTCGGGCACGGCCCGAACAGGTAACGTGGGTCCCCCTCCCATGAGCTCACCACCTGTGGGAGGGGCCAAAGGGATCGGGTGCAAAGAGAGCTGGGTGGAGGCCGGAGGCAGAGGCCTTGGTGCTCCGATCCTCGGCTACAGAAGCTAGTTGTCGTTACGTGGAATGTCACGTCTCTGGCGGGGAAAGAAGCCTGAGCTGGTGCGTGAGGTGGAAAAATTCCGGCTAGATATAGTCGGGCTCACCTCAACGCACAGCAAGGGCTCTGGAACCAGTCCTCTCGAGAGGGGGTCCTCTCTGAGATGTTCCAAGTGAGAGACGGGTCCTGACTGTTGTTTGCGCTTATGCGCCAAACAGCAGTTCAGAATACCCGCCCTTTTTGGAGTCCTTAGAGGAAGTACTAAAGAGTGCTCCCTCGGGGGATTCCCTTGTTCTGCTGGGTGACTTCAACGCTCATATTGGTAGCGACAGTGAGACCTGGAGAGGTGTAATTGAGAGAAACAGCCCCCCGATATTAACCCGAGCGGTGTCTTGTTATTGGACTTCTGTGCTCGTCACGGATTGTCTATAACGAACACCATGTTCAAGCATAAATGGGGCCACATGCGCACTTGGCACCAGGACACCCTGGGCCGCAGTTCAATGATTGACTTTGTGGTTGTGTCGTCTGACTTGTGACCACATGTTTTGGACACTCGGGTGAGGAGAGGGGCGGAGCTATCAACTGATCACCACCTGGTGGTGAGTTGGTTCCGATGGTGGGGGAGGATGCCGGTCAGACCTGGCAGACCCAAACACATTGTGAGGGTCTGCTGGGAACGCCTGGCAGAGTCCCCTGTCAGAAGGAGTTTAAACTCCCACCTACGGGAGAGCTTTGACCATGTTTCGAGGGAGGCAGTGGACATTGAATCCGAGTGGCCAATGTTTCGTGCCTCCATTGTCGATGCGGTCGATCGGAGGTGTGGCCGTAAGGTGGTCGGTGCCAGTCGTGGCGGTAATCCCAGAACCCGTTGGTGGACACCAGTGGTGAGGGATGCCGTCAAGCTGAAGAAAGAGTCCTATCAGGCCGTCTTGGCCCATGGGACTCTGGAGACTGCTGACAGGTACCGGAAGGCCAAGAGGTCTGCAGCTCTGGCGGTCGCTGAGGCAAAAACCCGGACATGGGAGGAGTTCGGAGAGGCCATGGAAAACGACTTCCGGATGGCTTCAAAGAGATTCTGGACCACCATCCGCCGTCTCCGGCGGGGGAAGCAGTGCACAGTCAACACAGTGTATGGTTGGGACGGTGTGCTGATGAACTCGACTCAAGATGTTGTGGACCGGTGGAGGGAATACTTTAAAGACCTTCTCAATCCCACCGACACACCTTCCAACATGGAAGCAGTACCTGGGGAATCTGAGTGGGTTCGCCTTTCTCTGGGGCTGAGGTCACCGAGGTGGTCAAAAAGATCCTTGGTGGCAAGGCCCCGGGGGTGGATGAGATCCGCCCGGAGTTCCTTAAGGCCCTGGATGCTGTGGGCGTGTTATGGTTGACACGACTCTGCAGCATTGTGTGGAAGTCGGGGTCGGTGCCCCTGGATTGGCAGACCGGGGTGGTGGTCCCGCTTTTCAAGAAGGGGCACCGAGGGTTTGTTCTAACTATTGTAGGATCACACTCCTTAGCCTTCCCGGTAGGGTCTCTTTAGGGGTTCTGGAGAGGAGGATCCGCCGGATAGTCGAATCTCAGATTCGGGAGGAGCAGTGTGGTTTTCGCCCTGGTCGTGGAACTGTGGACCAACTCTATACTCTTGGTAGGGTCCTTGAGGGTGCATCGGAGTTTTCCCAACCAGTCTACATGTGTTTTGTGGACTTGGAGAAGGCATTTGACCGTGTTCCTCGGGGAATACAGTGGGGAGTGCTCCGGGAATATGGGGTATCGGACCACCTAATCCAGGCAGTTTGTTCCCTGTATGACCGGTGTCAGAGTTTGGTCCGCATTGCCGGCAATAAGTCGGACCCATTTCCAGTGAGGGTTGGACTCGGCCAGGGCTGCCCTTTGTCACCGATTCTGTTCACTACTTTCATGGCCAGAATTTCTAGGCGCAGCCAGGGCGTTGAGGGGTTTAAGTTTGGTGGCTGCAAGATTCGATCTCTGCTTTTTCCAGATGATGGGGTCCTGTTGGCTTCATCGAGATGTGACCTTCAACTCTCACTGGATCGGTTCGCAGCTGAGTGTGAAGCAGCTGGGATGAGAATTACCACCTCCAAGTCTGAGTCCATGGTTCTCTCCCGGGAAAGGGTGGAGTGCTATCTTCGGGTCGAGGATGAGGTCCTGCTTTAAGTGGAGGAGTTTAAGTACCTCGGGGTCTTGTTCACGAGTGATGGAAGAATGGAAAGCGAGATCGACAGACTGATTGGTGCAGCGTCTGCAGTGATGCGGACTCTCCACCGGTCTGTCGTGGGGAAAAGAGAGCTGAGCCAAAAGGCAAAGCTCTCGATTTACCGGTCGATCTACGTTCCTACCCTCACCTATGGTCAAGAGCTTTGGGTAGTGACCAAAAGGACAAGATCGCGGGTACACGCTGCCGAAATGAGTTTACTCCGCAGGGTGGCTGGGCTCCCCCTTAGAGATTTGGAGAGAAGCACTGTCATCCGGGAGAGACTCGGAGTAGAACTGCTGCTCCTCCGCACTGAGAGGAGCCAGATGAGGTGGCTCGGGCATCTGGTTAGGATGCCTCCCGAACGCCTTCCTGGGGAGGTGTTCAGGGCACGTCCAACCGGTAGGAGGCCTCGGGGAAGACCCAGGACACGTTGGAGAGACTATGTCCCTCTGCTGGCCTGGGAACGCCTCGGCAACCGCTGGGAAGAGCTGGAAGAAGTGGCCGGGGAAAGGGACCTGTGGGCTTCCCTGGTTACGTTGCTACCCCCGCGACCTGACCTTGGATAAGCGGAAGAAAATGGATGGACTCTCACTTGTACGGTTAAAACAAAAAAGGAGTATCACTGTCTGTACCTATATAGCAGCATCAAATATACACACCATCTAATCTTACTCACAATGCAGGAGTCTATACTTGTGAGCGGCCAACAATCCTGGCTCTTAGTTCTCACGATCCAATAAACCCCGAGGGGGAGCTATGGAGTGACGTAAAGTCCTGCCGTGAGCCCTTCACGCGCACCCAGAAGACACGGCGGAAGGGACTCCCTGGAAAGCAGGGACCCCAAAGTCCCGCGTAGTAACGAGCCGAGATAAAACGGCCAGAGGGAGAGAACCCAAAGGGGAAGCTCGCTGTCTCCAACCCCAGAAGGCGCAGCACTCACGCACAAGGAAACCAGACGCGGATTTAACCTGCACACCCTGAACGCCCTGCACCACATAATATTTCTAAATAAATGCGTATCACTATACTTACTGGGGCTTATACAAGAGCGCAAGCTGAGGGATAGCCCGGAGTGGAGCCTTGTGCACACGCAACGTGAAGCAGCGGTCTGTAACTAGGCGTGCATTAGTTCTAACACTTCTTATTAAATGAGCGGCTTCCTCGCTACTCACCGAGCGCAAATCACTGGCTTTACGCCACTGTTAGGTAATCTTTTGCGTTCCAAGTACTAAAGTGTGGCACTCGTACACACTGCACTGCTCCCAGACGGCGGGTGACGTTAGAGGTAATCAAGAGAATCGAAACAGGTGAGGAGCCCAACCTTTAAAGGATCAGGTGCATTGTGATTGGACAACCGGCGAGCGTGCGCATACCACCACACATGGATTGGAACCAGGCCGGCAGAGACGGGACATCCGGACGAGCCATATGCGGGGAGGGAGCCAGGCTGAGAGGAATCAACGCCCATCCAGAATGCTGGGAATGAGGAAGGGGTGAGACGAGCACCCTCCTCCTACATGTGATGTGCCAAGTCACCAACTCGTCTCGGCGAACGAAGCCCCTCACCACAATGGGTCCCTCCAGACGACAGCGTGTTGATCGTCGGCGGGTGATCAAAGAAAGGGACTGAAGATGGCCAACACTGTTCTTACAGAGGCATAATTATCCTCTGGGCGGTGAATAATGTGAGCTGAAACAGCGCTCATGACCCACTTTGCCCCCACCCAGGGACAATTCAATGCAAAAAACTTTCCCCTCAACACCCACTTGCCAGGACAAGTATGCACCACGGACTGCATGAACTTCACCCGTAAATGTGATTCCGGATTGGACAAGGTGAAACGACATAGCTCGAAAAGATGTGTTTGTGTTGTTTGGGGGTTTGGGACCCCCAAAAAGGGGGAATATATTGTCAATTTGTGAACTCCAGATGCTCTCATAGTTAAATAATGTGTTCTCAGTTACGTGCGTATTGTGAAGGCCGTTAGATAATGTCTTCTCAGTTACGAGCGTATTATGAAGGCCGTTAGATAATGTCTTCTCAGTTACGTGCGTATTGTGAAATGCCAGAAGTGTAAAAGAAGCATGGTCTAATAAACAGGGCTACCTTTCTTTTTCCTCAGCTACTGAAGTGGTTCGTTTGGCTCAGTTACTCTCCACGACAAGATCCGGCAGTTCTTGCCTAGCTGTTGGTGGGACTTTTTCACTGATTTTGATTTGATGGATGACCTCACGAATACAAGGATCAGCTTGCTGTTTATCTTTCAGGTCCAGTTGTGACCAGGTTGGGATGACTGGTAGCCCATGCTGTGTTACATCGGCAAAGCATTCCAGCACTGTTGACGCTGTAACACTCATGGACTCGACTAAGGTGATTAAACAGTTAGCAAGATCGGAAAGAGTTCAGGCCAGCGAGCTGAGACAGATGGCAGAAACAACAGCTTGAGGAACTTCAGACGTACTGTCAACACTGTGACTATTGGCAAACTGTCGAATCCGGTCCTGCAATTGTAAATCAAGACGATGGGCATGGGGCCGCCTGGACGGTGCATCTGCATCTAGATTTTGTTTACCAGCATGGTACTGGATCCTAAAGTTGTATGTCGACAGAGCCGCAAGCCATTTATGGCTGGCTGCGTCCAGCCTCGCGAGAGTCAGAACATACGTCAGAGGATTGTTATCAGTTATCACGACAAATTCAGCACCATACAGGAAATCGTGGAACTTCTCTGACACATTCCATTTCAATGCTAGACACTCCAGCTTATGTGCAGGATAGCTTTCTTCACTGGAAGATAACCCCCGACTGGCATATGCAATTACCCGCAACTGGCCATCCTGCTTTTGGTATAAAGCAGCCCCGAGCCCGTGGTACTGGCATTGGTATGCAAGATATATGGCAGCTTTGGGTTGGCAAAGCCCAAGACAGGATCAGTACTCAGCCTCCTGATAAGTGTGTCAAAGACATGCTGGCAGTGGAGGGTCCATCGTTCTCTGAAGGGTTCTCTGAAGGCTGTAGAGACCCTTGCCGTTTGAGGTAAGCGGCGACCAGGGGTATATCCCTTGGTCAGGTCGTTAGGTGGCTTGGCAATAGCAGCGTAGCCACTAATAAACCTTCGATAATACCCTAGGAATCCCAAAAAAGACTTAAGCTCCCTCAGTGTACAGGGAGTTGGCCAGGATTTTAATGTGCTGACTTTCTCGGGATCGATCTCAAAGCCATTTTAGGACACCACATGGTTTAAATACCTCACAGATGTTTTGGAAAAACTTGCATTTTTTGGGCGACTATTTTAACCCATATTCTTTGAGCCGATGAAGAACTCTCAACAACCAGCGTTTATGTTCTTCAAGTGAGTCTGAAAAAATGATTAAGTCATCAAGGAACACTAGGACTTCTTTTAAGCGGAGATCCCCCATACACTTCTCCATGAGACGTTGAAAGGTACTGGGAGTGTTTGTTATGCCTGGGGCATACCATTAAACTCCCAGAAACCCAACGGGGTCACAAAGGCGGTTTTTGCCTTGTCTGCCTCTTCCATTTTTATCTGGTAATAACCAGATTTGAGGTCCAAAACACTAAACCAGCGAGACCCGTTCAACGCAGAAAACGACTCTTTTAAATTTGGCAGTGCGTAAGCATCCTTCACTGTCTGGAGATTCAGCTTTCTGTAGTCAATGCAAAGACGCACATCTCCGTTCTTTTTGCGAACAACAACAATGGGTGACGAAAGTGGAGATTCAGACTCTTGAATTACCCCAGCATCCAGCAAGTCTCGCAAATGTTTACGAACGGCTTCAATGTCATTAGGGTGAATCGGACGAGCTCGATGTTTAAAAGTTTGGTGGAGTCGAGTGCTTCACCTTGTCGGTTCATCCAAAGTCTAAATCATTCTGAGCAAAAACTTCAGGAATAGTTTGGAGTGTCTGGAGGATGCGGTCTCTCCATTCTGAAGGGATTGGTGAATCTCCAAAGTTGAAGTTTATGGAAAGGTGATCAGGGTCTGTGGATGACACTTCAGAAATAGCGTGATAGGACAGGATCCGTGGAGACACTACGAGCTCAGCGATGATACTCAGTGGCAGTAAGGTGATGACTTGCTCTGATTCATTAGTGAGAACAACAGGGATCTTATGATGTGAATGGCTTTGCAATTTGACAAGACTGTTCTGCACACAAAGCCCCAAAGGCAGTGGAATAGTGGGATGTTCTACCAGGGCCCAACCAGCAGACAGGCTTGGGATAACACGGACGGAGCCTTCAAGCGCAACAGTTTGACCAGCTGGAATCAGAACAGGAACATTATTGGCCAGTCTTACAACACCATCGCTGCCTCCATCAATTTTATTTTGCCGAATTTGCAACAGGTTTAAAACTGCTCAATACCCATGCCAGGTAGGTTGAAAATGGACAAATTCAGTTCTGCATATTGTTCATAGAGTGTATCTAATGTGTTCATCCCAATTAAGATCTGGATCTGGAACTCTGGACGCACATCTGGGACCACTACTGCTAAGGTATCAATGTCAAATTCAGTGCCCAGGAAATCTTGAGGAAAAGTTACTGTTACTTCTATGTAACCAAGGTATGGAACTGATTGTCCAGCTGCCCCTTCAATATGCAACAGATCACAGACTGGGTTTACCGGTATGTGTGACAAGTATTTATTATAAAATGACACTGGAATAGTTGTTACTTGAGATCCCCTATAAAGTAGACACCGACAATTCTGACCAGCAAGGCTCACTTGGAAGTTACATCAGGATCCAATCAGCCCTTTGGGATGACGAGATTCGTTTGATTTGGGGGCCTGGGCCAACTTGCATTTCACAAAGCTTGAACTTATGGGACATTGTGGGTCCTCTTCAGTTCCTGGTCGTCCCTCTACAGGAACCCTTTCTAGTTTAAAGACTAATCACTTAAGTTTGATTTCTGCCACTTTTGCTGCTTTTGATTTAAACTGCTTTTTCTTAGCAGCCACGAGCGCTGGATTCGGATTATTGTCACAATTTGATTTGCTGTGACCATCTTTACCACATTTAAAATAATAACCTGGACGGGGGTTTCTGTTTGACAGTCGACCTGTTGACCTCCCACTCCTTTGATTTTCTTCCGGCTTATAGACACCTGGAGTCTTGGATGGAACAGACTGTCTGGGACTGAAATGAGCAGCAGCTCATGTGCAAGTTGTTGGTGATGCAAGTTGTTTCTGGATGTCTGCTAACTGCTTGGGAAACTGCTGCGGTGGTGAGGAGGTGATGGGCAAGTTTGGTATCCAGGAGAGGAACGCTGAAGGACAGATGGTGGTCGACTTTGTAAAAAGGATGGAAATGGCTGTAGTGAATACTTTCTTCCAGAAGAGACAGGAACATAGGGTGACCTACAAGAGTGGAGGTAGGAGCACACAGGTAGACTACATCTTGTGTAGAAGGTGTAACCTGAAGGAGGTCAGTGACTGCAAAGCAGTGGTAGGTGAGAGTGTAGCCAGACAGCATAGGATGGTGGTGTGTAGGTTGACTCTAGTGGTGAGAAGGATGAAGAGGGTAAAGGCAGAGCAGAGGACAAAATGGTGGAAGCTGAAAAAGGAGGAGTGTTGCGTGACATTTAGGAAGGAGTTGAAAAAGGCTATGGGTGGCCAGGAAGTCCTTCCAGATGACTGGACAACTACAGCTACTGTGATCAGGGAGACAGGTAGGAGAGTACTTGGTGTGTCATCTGGAAGGAAAGTAGATAAGGAGACTTGGTGGTGGAATGAGGAGGTGCAGGAGTGTATACAGAGTAAGAGGTTAGCTAAGAAGAAGTGGGACACTGAGAGGACTGAAGAGAGTAGACAGGAGTACAGAGAGATGCAGCGTAAGGTGAAAGTAAAGGTGGCAAAGGCCAAACAAGGGGCTTATGATGACTTGTATGCTAGGTTGGACAGCAAGGAGGGAGAGAAAGATCTATACAGGTTGGCAAGGCAGAGGGACAGAGATGGGAAGGACGTGCAGCAGGTTAGGGTGATGAAGGATAGGGATGGAAGGGTATTGACAGGTGCCAGTAGTGTCATGGGAAGATGGAAAGAGTACTTTGAAGAGTTGATGAATGAGGAAAATGAAAGAGAACAAAGAGTAGAAGAGGTGACTGTTGTGGACCAGGAAGTAGCAAAGATTAGTAAGGAAGAAGTGAGGAGGGCATTGAAGAGGATGAAGAATGGAAAGGCACTCGGTCCTGATGATATACCTGTGGAGGTATGGAAGTGTCTAGGAGAGGTGGCAATAGAGTTCCTGACCGGGTTGTTTAACAAGATCTTAGATAATGAGAAGATGCCTAAGGAATGGAGGAGAAGTGTGCTGGTGCCCATTTTTAAGAACAAGGGAGATGTGCAGAGTTGTGGCAACTACAGAGGAATAAAGCTGATGAGCCATACAATGAAGTTATGGGAAAGAGTAGTTGAAGCTAGACTAAGGGCAAACGTGAGCATTTGTGAGCAGCAGTACGGTTTTATGCCAAAAAAGAGTACAACAGATGCAGTATTTGCTTTGAGGATGTTGATTGAGAAGTACAGGGAAGGTCAGAGGGAGCTGCATTGTGTTTTTGTAGATCTGGAGAAAGCTTATGACAGGGTGCCCAGAGAGGAACTGTGGTATTGTATGAGGAAGTCTGGAGTGGCAGAGAAGTATGTTAGAGCGGTGCAGGACATGTACGAGGACTGTAAGACAGTAGTGAGGTGTGCTGCAGGTGTGACAGAGGAGTTCCGAGTGAAGGTGGGACTACATCAGGGATCAGCTCTGAGCCCCTTCTTGTTTGCTATGGTGATGGACAGGCTGACGGACGAGGTTAGACAGGAATCTCCATGGACTATGATGTTTGCAGATGACATTGTGATATGTAGTGAGAGCAGGGAACAGGTGGAGGAGAAGCTTGAGGGGTGGAGGTTTGCCCTGGAAAGGAGAGGAATGAAGGTCAGCCGCAGCAAGACGGAGTACATGTGTGTAAATGAGAGGGACCCAAGTGGAAGAGTGAGGTTACAGGGAGAAGAGATAAAGAAGGTGGAGGATTTTAAGTACTTAGGGTCAACAGTCCAGAGCAATGGAGAGTGTGGAAAAGAGGTGAAGAAGCGTGTGCAGGCAGGCTGGAATGGGTGGAGAAAAGTGTCGGGTGTGATGTGTGATAGAAGAGTTTCAGCTAAAATGAAAGGAAAGGTGTACAAAACTGTGGTGAGACCAGCGATGTTGTTTGGTTTAGAGACAGTGCCGCTGAGGAAAAGACAGGAGGCAGAGCTGGAGGTAGCAGAGATGAAGATGCTGAGGTTCTCTTTGGGTGTGACCAGGATGGACAGGATCAGGAATGAGCACATCAGAGGGACGGCACATGTTAGAGGTTTTGGAGATAAAGTCAGAGAGGCCAGACTGAGATGGTTCGGACATGTCCAGAGGAGAGATAGTGAATATATTGGTAGAAGGATGCTGAGTTTTGAATTGCCAGGCAGGAGGCCTAGAGGAAGACCAAAGAGGAGGTTTATGGATGTAGTGAAAGAGGACATGAAGGTAGTTGGCGCAAGAGAAGAGGATACAGAAGACAGAGTTAGATGGAGGCAGTTGGTTCGCTGTGGCGACCCCTAACGGGATAAGCCGAAAGGAAAAGAAGACACCAGTAGACTGCACAGCCACCTTTTCTTCATCATCAGGTGGTGTTTTCATGTGACTAAGATTTGGACAGAGCTCAGTCACAGACTGCCCAAGTAGAGACATCACCTCATTTAGGACTGCAGCGTAGTCCTGACCCGTGACTTTGGCTAACTTTTATAATACAGTGAGATAGGTTTGGGCTTTACCTAATTTATTCGCACACACAGTAGCTAAATCATAGATAACATATGTCATATTAGCAGAGTCAGATTTATAATTATAACACTGCGCAGTGCGGCAACTGCAACACCAGATTCATATTCAACAATGAGCACACAACGCAACGCAGGAGCCAGTTCATCGCAATATTCAATTTTTGAAATTTTGCCATATCATGTCAAAAATTCCACAACCTCATCTGGTGTTTTATTTTTGTAATATTCTTAATTAGAACAGAGTTTGGTATTTTAATACCTCATTTCTCCAATATGTCCATGGTGTCTACAATATTTAGGATTTTGTGTTATTCCGTTTTGATCAGCTTTGCTCAGCTCTGGAACTGATCAAAGCAATACGCCTTTCCGATGCTGAAGTTGCTGCAGACAAGCGCTTAAAAGCCCCCAAAATACTTTTGGTGTATCTGAGTCTAGTGATGATCTCTTTTAGACTGTTACAGCCAGCCACCTGGTTAAAAGTTATCAGATTACCTGAGAAAACTCCAGTGCGCCCTGACCAAAGTTGTGCAGTTAGGTGGCCTGTCAGCCAGAGACATGGACAGAGCAAGAGTGGAACAGTTACTCAAAGGCCGGCTTAATGCTGCTGCAGCTCAGATTCAGGGAAATAAAAGCTAACCCCCCAACTTTTCTTGACCAACTAAAAGAGATACAGAAAGAAGAATAGTACAAAGCTTCCAAAGTAATGTTGAGTCAGTCAGTCTACATCGTCCATGCCAAAGTTCAAGCAGGAAGCAAACAGCCAGAGATTTAAAACTGAAATCAAAGAAGTCAACTTGATGTTTGCAGCTCTTGCCACTCAGTCAGTCTGAAGTGGAAAGTCCAGAAAAGCATTCATGACTAGCTGAAAGTGCGACAAGTTTGGATCCTGAAGTACAAGCTTTAAGAAAACAAGTTGGTGAAAAACCATCAAAAGACCCTGCCTGCACAATAAGGAAAAGTGCCGCTGACATCCAGCTGTTATCTGGCATAGCTGGAGGTTTAATTAGCCCGTCCTCAGTTGAGCCATTAAAAGTCAATGCGCACCTGTGTGATGTGCTTTTGGACAGTGGTCCTCGAGTGAGCATCATCTTTGAATCCTGGTACAGAAAATACTTGTCGACCACTCCCATCTACCCAGTAACTAAAGTTGACGTTTGAGCCCTACCTCGGCTATGTGGTTGTAGACATGGAGTTTCCAAAGAAGGTGCACCCACAACTATGTTTGTTTTGGCCCTGATCTGTTTAGACCCACCAGGTCCTGACCAGACACCAGTCATCATTGGAACTAATGCCAAAGCCAGTCTGTCAAAGAGGTTGTCACAACTGTGCACTGACACACTAAGCGTTTCTGCTCATGCCTTTGGTGTACAAATTTTCTGTTTTGAGAAAGAGAAAAACAATCCCAAATGATTAGAGAAGAAGAAGATGGAGTTCCAGCCCACGGTGATGCCAAGCAGTGATCGAACACAGCTAATGTACTGTCTTAATCCAAAATGACTCCATCAAGAACGAGACGCTACCTCCTGGCACTGTTGTCGGTCGTCTTTGTATTGCTGATGAGATCACATCAATGCCTTGCCATGAGTTGAAGTCTGAAGCTTTTGACACAAGCCAGATCAACTTTGGGGAGTCACCTGTCTCTAAAACCTTGATGAAAAAGAGACCTATGGATCAAGATGGGACAAGTCCTGCATGGACACCTTTGAAAACATCAAGCAGTCTGACTAATGTCGCAGTGTTGGCTTTTGCCGATCCAAACAAGCCGTAAGTGGATGCATGTGGATGCATGCCTAAGTGGAATCGGAGATGTCCTTGCTAACCAGACTATCCAGAAGGTCTAAAGTCAGTGGCATTTGCAAGTCGCAAACTGAGTCCTTCAAAAAGGAACTACCCCATCCACCAGTTGGAGTTTCTCTCCCTCCCTCAAGGCGATAGTGGAAAAATTCTACAATTATTTGTATGGAGCTAGGTTTACCCTCCGTACTGGCAACAATCTGCTAACATACGTCCCCACCACCGCAAAGCTTAATGCAACAGGACACCATTGGCTGTCGGACCCGGCAGTGTATGATTTTGACATCATCTACCGACCTGGGTGAAACAAATTTGAAGCTGACCTGTCAAGAATGGAGCATGGAGAAGATCTTGAATGGCAGAGTAGCTTCAATTCTGGTGTCATGTCAATCTGCCAGCGTGTTGGTGTTCTTGATTCCCCCAGAGACTCACCCAAGTATGCAGAACTTGGAGCTCCTCCTGAATGTATTCCTGAGGTGTATGCATACCCATACCCTCATGCAACTGAACTTACTAAGTCAAATGTCAAGACAAGAGCTATCCCAAAGTGGCCCAAAGCCAAGACACAGTGATCCAGACCGTCCTGCAGGCAATGAAGTCTGGAAAATGGCCTGACGGTGTTAAGGCCAACACCCAAATGCTGGCCATGAAAAGAGACGTGGGAAAGTTAGTCATGAAAGATGCACTGCTACATCGCGTGAGTACTAGCCACACTGGGAAGCAGACAAACCAACTTGTCCTACATGCTCAGTTCCGGACACAATGACCTCGGTCACTTCAGAGTGGAAAGAACCACAAACACGTTCAGGAGCAGGTTCTTTAGGCTCAAAAGGGCCACACACGTGGAGCGATATATATAAAAAAATGAGGAGAGTGTGTACTATGGAAAACCCCAAGTCAAAGAGCAGCCCCATTGCACCAGATTGTCAGTACAGGGTCCATGGATCTTGTGTGCATTGACTTTCAGGCCAAGGGAATCCGTAACGTGTTAGTGGTAACAGACCACTTTATAGGTTATGCACAGACCTTTCCCACCAAGAACCAAACTGCTGGAACTGTCACCAAGATTCTAGTGGAGAAGTATTTCATGCACTTCGGCTTGCCTTCACGTATTCACTCTGATCAAGGTAGAGACTTTGAGTCCAGGCTTATAAAAAAGATGCTGAAGATCCTTGGTTTACGCAAGTCTCGCACAACCCCTTATCACAATCAGGGCGACCCTCTGCCTGAGAGGTTTAATCGTACCTTACCGTCAATGCAAGCCAAAAAAAGAAGAGACAATGGAGTCAGCATGTTTCCCATCTTGTGCATGTTTACAACAGCACCAAATGTGACTCTACTGGATACTCCCCGTACTTCCTAAGGTTTGTGCGAGAAGCAAAGCTCCCTGTTGATCTATGCTTTGGCACAGTCATGACAGCAACGGAGACGCACAGCTGTCTGCCTATGTCACCAAGCTGACCTTAAAAGACCATTCAGGATGGCAGCTGAAGTTTCTACCAAGCCACATCTGAAAAACAAAAAGACCTATGACAAAGGAGTGGGATATCAAAATCATGAACGGGGAGACAAAGTTTTAGTGCAGAATCTTGGATTGAAAGGAAAACACAAGCTTGAGAATCGTTGGTGTGAATTTCTATATGTCATTGTAAGCAAATGCCAAATCTTTCTGTGTACAAGTTGAAACCGCTAAACGGCAATGGCAAAGTAAAGACACAGAGACAATATTTTGCTCATTGGAGATCTCGTGAAGATCCCTATGCAAAATGAAGAAGAATTACCAAGAGAGCCACGTACTAGAAACAGTGTACAAAGTCAACAAAGTCATGACCCTCACTCAGTACAAATGGAAAGTTAACTGTCATCCGACTACTCTGATTTTGAGTACGTTCAACTCTGAACATCCTACAGAACCTACTTGAAACAAGTGCTGAGACAAAGACACGAAACAAGCTGTGACATATGTAGAAAACCAGATGAAGAAGACCATGTTCAAGAAGAGCACCCACCAGATAATGTCCCTGAATTAGATTCAGATCCAGAACCTACCTCAAGTAATGAAGGTGTCAGGGTCTTACCACTGACGCAGACACATAGACCAAGGCAAACAGTTAAACCTGTCGTCAGACTCACTTATGATCAGCCAGGCAGACCAAGAGATCAACCTCTTACCATTGTACACAGAGGTGTTACCATTCATATTGGTAAAAGTTAATTGCACCCCACAAAGTTATGCGTTGTAGTCAGATGAGGTCATCAGACATTTAGAAGGAAGAGGGTGTAAACTGGATAGAAATGTACATTTACTAAGAAAACAGTGATACAAATTCGTAATATAAGTTACAGTTACAAAGGATTAAAAGCATAAATACGTTATAAGTGACCTCCTCTTGATGATATGTAAAAAGCAGCATGTACTCGGAGGGGGAGGTGAGCTTGGCATGTTGACTGCACGTTGGGATGGCACTCAGAAACAGCGTGATGAGGTGGTAGCACCTTGACATAATGTGGCGAAGGAGGTGACTTCACCATATTGCGTCGGAAGTCCAAGACATGCATTGGTGTCACGGCCGGGTCGGTTTGTCCGAGGCAGGCCCTGGAGGCACCCACGGCAGTCGTATGGGCGTGCCGTCTGGCCCCCAAACCATGTCCTCCAACTACTCCACAGCACAATTCGGAAGGAGATGGTGTTTACACGTAACGTAAATGCCGAGTTACAACTCAATGTTCATCACAATGTTCAGCTTCCTGTTTAGCCACATTTTCTGTTCTTCACATTTAGTTTTCCTTCCCTTTCATTGCCTTGTCACTTTCTCCCGCGCCACTTCCTTCTTTGTCCTTTGGGTGGTTGACATAAGCGTGTTGATGACAAGCAATTTTTTGAAGCAGAAAAAAATCCCTCTGTTATATTTTGAAATTGATGTACTCACATTATTTGAGGAATTGTTGCAAAAGTGACTATTTGTCACTTTGGTGTCTTATTTTATTATTTCTTTTTCCACTAAATGCAGGACTAAGGAGGCTGGAAATAGCTTTTTTTTTTTAATGAGAAAGCGTCTTGACTCCCCCTTACAGAAAAACAGACTTTTATGGCGCATCCAACCAGTCCGGCATTTGATTTACAGCAGTGTAGGGTAAATGTTTCATTTAAATTGACAAACCCTCAAAAGAGGAATTTTTAAAATGACAGCATATGTTGCAGAGCTCATCTGCTGTCACACCGCTTGTTAGCAGTGAAACTTTCACAGCAGACAACATCCCACTGAAATAATTGGATGAGATCAAGCCCCACCTGACTTTCCAACACACCACATTTATAAAAGACTTTTGGCATTAAGCCATCTCTGATGATCGGGCTGGTTGCTTTTATGAATTGGGTTCATCGGATCGAATGCATCCTCAGATTTGTGCAGTTAGACCTTGATTGATGTCCTTTAAGAAGCATTACACACTCTGGAGTCACGTGAAGACACACTCACGGAAGGAGACGTTCCTGTCAGCACATTTAAAGTTGCATTAACGTAATGTGCTACCATCACACCGTGCACACTCCTTGCTTCCTTTTAGATGCTACCAAGTTTTAACTGAAAACTTACTGGTCAGCTGCCAGTACTTATGCACTTCCTTTTCAGGTCCCATTAAAGATGACTTCATTCAAGTTTGTATACTTGTTTTGAATTAAATGAGTTTATAAAAATGTTACTTTTTTGATTTTCTGAATTTTCTATTGATACTTACCAAAATATACATGTTAACTTTGTCACGTTTTTAAGCTGTCTTTGTTGTTTCCAAAAACAGCAATGTTGTAGTCCATCCATCCATCCATTTTCTATGCTGCTTATCCTCATTGGGGTCACGGGGATGCTGGAGCCTATCCCAGCAGACTTTGGGCGAGAGGCGGGGTACACCCTGGACTGGTCGCCAGTCAAGCGCAGGGCACATATAGACAAACAATCATTCACACTCACATTCATTCCTTTGGACAATTTAGAGTTTCCAATTATCCTAACATGCATGTTTTTGGAATGTGGGAGGAAACCGGAGTACCCGGAGAAAACCCACGCACGCACGGGGAGAACATGCAAACTCCACACAGAGATGCCCAACGGAGATTTGAACCCAGGTCTTCCAGATCTCCTGACTGTGTGGCCAATGTGCTAACCACTCAGCCACCGTGCGGCCCCAATGTTGTAGTCATCAAACTCAAAATTTGTCTTTAATGTCTACGAAAACACTTAATTGGGTTAATTGAAGATGAGGTTGCTGAATGCTCAAAAAAACATGAATCTTAATTTTAAGACTCAAAATTGTTTTGGGTGGACAAAATGTACAGTTCAAAAGGAGAAGTCAAGGAAGCGACAAAGTCTGCAGTGCAGGAACGGTTTTCCGACATACGAGCCGTTACGTGGACAAAATTTTGCTTTGATATATGAACTTTGATGTGACTTCCACGCGTACAAACATCTATTTAAGCCAAATCCAGACCAAGATGATCCGAGGCCTAAACACACAAATACTTTATCAAACCAGCGCATTATCCATACAAAGCCGGCATTTTCGGGGTCTGTAAACGAACACTACTGGAACCGGGTCCCAGAGGGGGAAAATTTGAAGACGGCGTTAGCGTCTCCATAGCTCCATAGTTACGGCCTCCCTCGAGCTTCTATGAAAATGCTTGCGTCATAGCTCCGCCCCTTTACAGACGTGCATGCGCTAAAACTGCAAACACGGAAACAACAATGGCGGCGTACAGTGTTTTGTTTACCACCCTAATGAGGATAAGCAGCGTAGAAAATGCATGGATTGATAGAATCATGTAGTGTACCTTACATTAGTACAAATACCAAATCTCACTCCGACCTCCTCCATCACTCTCTTACACCTCCGCAAACATCTCTGTCTGACCTTCAAGGTAAAGTACACTTAAGAAAACATTTCTTAAAAAAAAATTCTTAACACTTTCTTTTATTATCTTAAAATATAAATTTATTATACATAATAACACATAATTCTTATTCAAAAATGTATAAACCAAAAAAATTGTTGTGGTTTTTGAGAGCACTGGAAGCAATTCATGGCATTTATGTTATTTCTCGTGGGAAATTTGTTCTGACATACGAGTAAATCGAGTTACAAGGTAGGTCTTGGAAAAACATTTAACTTGTAAGTCGAGGTAGCACTGTACTTCAAAGACGTGAGTGTCAAGTGCTGAAGCGTACAACTTTAAACAAACGCCAGTACAAGTGTGTAAAACTGCGGGCTGACACAACTTCACAAAGCTCCCGCCAAACGCAATTCATTGCTTGCTTCTTTTTCCTGTTGCGTTCCTCTTGACAGGAAAAGTGGAAAGAGGCTGTGCTATTACTAAAGCATTGTCTTATCACATTGGTAAAAAACCAGGTGAAAACAATGGACTCTCAATGTCCCGCGAGCTTCACAGTCGCCATTATTGCACAAGAAGCACTAGTCAGACATTTACTAAGCCTAATGCAATTGATAGGTTGCTGTTCCTTGCACAAAATCTTCAAAGGGAACCTATTATGTTTTTCCTCCTGACCTATAGATGTTGTTACAATGCTGTATTATCATGTTAAATGATGCCAACGCAATAGATAATTAGGGTTTGCGCATTTGAAAGTGAGCCCTGAAAGCAGTTTTGGATGTCTCTGTTTTTTTTTTAACACAGCAACCCTGACTTCCTTATACGGGCATGCCCTCGCCCCCTCTCTGCTTTTGTTGTTGAGAATTTCACTGTGTTAGCACATTGAGCAATGGCTCCCAGGTAATGTTCATTCAGGTGTGAGGTAAATGTAATTTTATTCAGTTTTCCTAAAGAGGAAAGCATCAAGCAGAAGTGGTTGGTGTTGCTGATTCCCGGCCAGCAAGAGAAAAATATGCTCACTATGTCAATGGCACTTAACATGGGACTGTTTTGTCAACACAGACCAAAACAAAGCTGGACTGACAAACTGTTGCTGAAGTCCAACGCCTTTCCAACGTTACTTGGTTGTGTTGAAGAGTCAAAAGAGCAAACAATTTATCAGCATCCTAACTGTGTTTATTTTATAATTGGACAAAAGCGGTTGTCTGTGTAGCATTATGTGTATACGGCAGCGGAGGGAGTCTTACCTGCATGCATGAAGCGCTTGGAAGTGTGACCAATCACAGAGTGGGTAGGGCGGGAGTCGTACCTGGAGGAGGGCGGGGGGTGGAGTCAATTACACAGACCTATGGGTGTGAGGCAGAAAACCCAAGGAAACACTGCAGGAAGAGTTCTGGAAGATCTAGAAAGCTTTTTGTGCTTGTTATCGTGTGTAGCTTCCCCTATAGGGGTCCAGAACTCAATACAAAGGGCTGCATATAAATAGAATAGGTCTCTTTTAAAGGAATAAGGACATGCTTATGTATTTTAAAAATGTTTACCTACGTAAAATAATACTGTTCAAAGTAAAGTCTTTTTGAGTTGCTGCTGACATTAAAAAATGTCCTCTTGAGACTTTGGGGATTTCCTTCTTTTGTGAATTTTTACTAGCAGAGGATTTGCTGAGGACAATGCAATTTGCCATTCTGACACTTAAAAGGCAAAGATATTGACAGAAATGGTTTTCAACCTGAGATGATTCACCAGGCCTTGAACAGTGTTGAAGGAACAAAAAAATGTAAACGTTTTCAAAGTTTACAAAAGCCAATATTTACCAAGGAGTGAGAATAAGGAGCACCGAACGGTAAATTACCTACAATGTTTCCAAAATGTGCGATTCTGAACTGTTTGTGTGTGTGTTTGTGTATGTGTTTGTTGTGAGTCATGACTGACAACTTGAACAAGTGAGTTTTGGAGAAACACAGTTGTCGTGTTTTCTTACCATTTCAACACGTCATGCTTGTGTAACTACAGAAATGCTGCCTCTATGTTTTTGTCTTTCGCTTCTGTCTTTTCTGGTTTTGCTGTGTTTCTCTAATTGGTCTTCAGCATCTGCCCACCAGCTGTCAGCAGAGGGCCCCATCCTGACGCCCAGAACCATCCAATTACTGTCCAGGCAGCCCAGCGCAGCCAGGAACCTTGCAGACAACCACCACCTCCCAGAGGGTGCTCCAGCACCAACCCTGGTAACGGAGAGACCAGTCGGGGTCAAGCAGTGGGGCATCTCTCCGCTGCCTTCAACTTAATGGAACTGACAAACAGGAACAGGCGAGAGGGGCCTCGGGAGGCACGGGGAGTGGTGGTTGGGTGGAAGGGGGGCTGAGGGTAGGCTAAGGAAATGTGAGGTGAAAGAGGTGCTGCTAGGTAGAGGCAAAAATCAGAGAACAAAATGTGAGCGCCGGCTAATGAAGATGATTAAATGTGCAGCACGTCTGCCATTGCCAAATGTGAGAAATGCAGCACTCAGTTGGAACACTAAGAGAGATGATGGGGTGGCTTAGGACTCATAATGAGTCACATTTAATTGCAGATAAAAAAATTATTTAGCTATAAAATGTGTAAATAAATGCACTGCTCACAAAAATTTGAAGAACATGTTTTAATCAGAGTATAGTAACCTATCGATCAAACTGGAATCTGGAATATTGATTTGGTCAGTTAAGTAGCAGAGGGGGTTGTTACTCAGTTTCAGCTTTGTTTCAGTTTTGTTGTTAATGAAACCAACAAACAGGTGCATCAGAGAGGCAACAATGAGACAGACCCCAAAACAGGAATTGTTTTCTTGTTAGGTTCCGGTTTTGTTGCTTTGGTTACCACTCTTTAGATCCGGTGACTTCCTGAAAGGGCGGTGTCGCGAGGCGCAATTGTAGCGACTTGGCCATTAGAAGTATTTAGCCACCTGGCTATAGGAGGAGGACGTGGGATCGTACTGCTTTGCCTGTAGGCCAGGGAGGTCGTCTTGGAGTTTGCAGCTTTCTCCGCCCACGCCACTAGTGATTCCTTGATGTAGCTCTTGTAATTTTCTTTGTCTTTAACTTGCCACGGTTTGCCACACGTCCTCCTACCGCCTCATGGCCCTGTCCTGGTTCCCAGTTAACGGTTATTTATTCGTATTTTTATGTTTTTGTCAAACCCAAATCCTAGGTTCCGAGTTAGTGTTTTTCCACGGCGCCTTTTTGGGTTAGTTTCGTTTTTCTTTTTTGATCAGAATCAGAATCACAGATCAGCAGGATCGGTATCTGCTCCTTTGTGCAAGGAGGACAAGATGAGCACTGCCAGAGCCCTACAAAATGACCTCCAGCAGGCCACTGGTGTGAATGTTTCTGACCAAACACACAGAAACAAGCTCCATGAGGGTGCCCTGAGGCCCCGACGTCCTGTAGTGGGCCCTGTGCTCGCTGCCCAGCATTGTAGAGCTCGACTGGCATTTGCCATAGACCACCAAGACCACTGGCGCTCTGTGTTCTTCACCGATGAGAGCAGAACCTACGCTGCTGTAGTGGGACCCAGATTCCTCCTTGTCCACGACAATGCCCGAACTCATGTGGCTGGAGTATGCAGGCAGGTCCTGGAGGATGAAGGAATTCATACCATCGACTGGCCCCCAAGTTTTGACCTAAACCAAATAGAACACCTCTGGGACATTATGTTTAGGTCCATTCGGCGCCGCCAGGTTGCTCCTCAGACTGTCCATGACCTCAGTGATGCCCTGGTCTGGATCTGGGAGGAGATCCCCCAGGACAGCATCCGTGGTCTCATTTTAGCATGTCCTGACGTTGTCAGGCATGCGCAGAACCACGTGAGGGCCACACAAACTACTGACAATCATTTTGAGTTGCTACAATGATATTTTGGCAAAATGGACCAGTCTGCTGCATCATTTTTTCACTTTCATTTTTGGGGTGTTTTTAATTTCCCCCCTGTATAGGGTAATGATTTTAATTTCTATCAAATGATGTGGCATTATTTTGTTACTAATACATCACCTACTTATCATCAGGAAAGATTTTCAAGATAATGTTTCCCCGTTTTTTCTGATGTGTTTTAAAAGTGTTCCTTTAATTTTTTTGAGCAGTAAATATATATATATATAT